>CAXKTG010000162.1:0-14257 GCA_964056735.1 Allodiplogaster pararmata
AGGAAATATATGTATAGTCGACTGCTCTGAACAGTGTGAACAAGAAATTATTTTTCTAGTTTTCCAGGGCTTGACTTGTTTCGAATTCTCATGCGCTGTGTCACACATAACTGAAATGGCGACTGGGAGAAACATTCATTGATGATGTGTCTCTGGCAGTTATTCAGTGAGGGAATCATGCATTGTTTCTTGAGAAGTCATCCATCCTCTCCACAATCAGTTACAAGATTTAAACACGTTCAACCCATGTTTTTGTCATATCATTCGGAGTATATATATTTTATCTACATCTTTCGATGCAATAACACACAAATTTAATTACAATTGAAAATGAGGAATGAATAGATCAACTAAACAATTGTCAAATACGATAACAAAAGCGATACATAATTTGACTTTAATATAGCGAATTGAACGGGGAAGAAAAAACAAAACAAACAAACCTATATATGTAGAACAATTTGAACGACAAAAAAAAGAAATTTAGTTCTGAATTCATGACGAGAGAAGAGTAGATAGAACACAACTTTTTAATTGGGATTTAAAATATTTCAGGTTCATACTATTAATCAAGTTTCGAGGTAGTTTGCTGAAAAGGCGGGATATTCGCATTCCATAAGAGTTGTTTCTAGCTGTATTCTTGCTACCCTGAACTAATAAGCCATTTATATTAGTTCGCGTTGGAATAGTCTCTTTGAAAAATCGCTTTTTATCTATTATAGACAGTCCATGGAAGATCTTGAAACCCATAACTAAGTCAGAAAATATCCTCCTCTTGGAAAGAGAAACTAATCCAAGGCGGGCAAGTCGATTGGGGTAAGAAGGAAGAGACCTCGTATTAACTTCATCTGCGAAACATCGATGATAAACTATGCGAGTGAATTTCCTCAAAACTTTCTCTATATCATCACAATCTCTTCCATAGTATGGATTCCATATAATCGAAGCAGTATTCTGGTTCAAACCATTTCATTTTATCTTCAACCTGCCCCAAACCCCAACACTTTAGGTGAAAAACGATCAAGTTCTCAAAACACAAACGTGAATGATATAAACCGCCTCACTGACTTCATTTTTTCTAAAGTAGGTTTAGCAGCTTGTCAAAACGGTTCGTTGCATTTTTACTATTTTCAGTTGCTTGCAATTCTCATTTTGACACTTCACATTTTGAAATTCGACTACATATATGAGAAATGTAAGTGTTAACAAGGAAATTTCTCATCCAACACATTAATTTCAAAACTGATCTAAGCCTAGAATTACGTTCTTCGCATTGTTTTTCGTTGTTAGTAAAGCTGTTAATAAGAATTTTCTCTACGTTTTTAACCTTTGACAATAAAAATGGTGGAGATGATTGGTCATTTTGAAAACTGCAAAAACCGTAGCAACCTCGATCGGGTCTTTTCTGGTTTTTCTACCTGCAGTCGGTGATAAAATTAAGGTTATTTTCACTAAGTCATTGTGTTTCCGAAGTAGCACTATATCACGGGTTAGCGGCGTTTCTTCGTCGATTAAGTGGTGGCGCATTGCCTCAGGATACAAAGAAGACAGGGGATTCTACCACGCTCCGTGGAGTACATTTTACCCTTGTCATAATTTAACCCCATTCAGTGATTTTCCTTTATTCTTAAAGAGATGAAGGCGTGGAAAAGTACATCTAAACCGATTCCTTACCTCTTTTCATCGTCCTCTAAATGGTTAAGAATTAGATCGGCTTGGAGTCAATGGAAAACATATTATTAGGTATTACCTAAAATTCATTGAAATCTAAAAAAATCCCTGTGAGCTCGAATCGCGATTTCGAGTTTAGCGGAAATTGTTTTTTGAAGAGTAAACAAGAGGTTCATTTCGAAATGATGAGAACTCCTGAGCAAACTTTCTATTGAAACGTGGTGTTCCGGCAAGAACATTAATCGCTTTCTGTGTGATGCAACAAACCGTGGAGTTGCTTTTTAACACAATTAGAAAAATGGCTTCTCTTTTAATTAATTGAAAGCTGTTGGTGTCTAAAGGGACTTGTTGTTTATAATTTACGAATTTTTCGTCTTCAAAAAGTAGCGTCAAAATCAGTCGCTCTCTCGTTTCTGCTTTCACTAAGAGTTTTGCTTGTCCGTATTTCTTTTCTAATCATCTTTGAAATTGAAATTCAAATTCTTTGAAATTGAAATCGAAAATTGAAATTGAAATTGAAATTGAAATTTGAAATTTGAAATTTGAAATTTGAAATTTGAAATTTGAAATTTGAAATTGAAATTGAAATTGAAATTTCTTACCATAGAATAGCTTGTAAGACCATCGCTTATACGGAATCATGAAATAGGAAGGGAAATAATGACAATCAATTTTCGTTGGTGTCTACTCTTGTTGCTGACAACAGAAAGTTCGGTAGGGCTATGAGATTCGAGAGGTTCGCGATCTCTTCTAGAGCCTTGCCGAATACTACGATATCTTGAATCTCTTTGAAATTATCTGTAACTTTATTCCATAAAGCAATTGCTCTAAAAAAGAAAGAATGTGTATCATTGTATCGTTTAAAGTTCATCAGAGTTAATTTGGAGGTTCGGTCTGAAGTGCGGAGATTGGTTTCAGTTCTTAACTTCAGCTGTTTTTTGCACGTCTGAAAATCCGCTCTATCAGAAAGTAGACGAAAAACTACCAATAAATCAAAACGGATTCGTCGAATGATTAGTGAATCCAAATTGAATTCAGCGAGACGTCGGGGGTAGCTCAACCTAATACTTCCACAACGAGAATAAGCTCTTTTTGTGAAAAGTCTTTGAGGGTATTCCAACCTTTTCGAATTATTACTGCGGACTTTCGGGAAGAAAATAATTGTACCATTTTCAAGTAGGGGTCTGAAAGTGGTGTAAACGGTTTTCTAACCGTTCAAGTCCAGACATCTAAACACTTTGAAAACTTGTGAAATTATACACAGAGTCCTGGCACGTATGACTTCTACGTGTTGCTTGAAGTTGAGCTAAGTGGTGTAATATCAAAAAAATACCAAAAACATTAGTCTCTGACTTAATTAACGACCTTTATCAGCGAGCTATCAATGAAGTAATCGTTTAAAGTTTAAGTAACCCAATTCAATGAAGTAATCTTGACTTTTAACTCTGACCTTGTTGAGTCTTCGGACTAATCAGGTTTCAACGGTTGTCTCCTACGAAACTTTTTGGTGTAGCGCCGCAGTTTCTTGTTACTACGACCAATTCTCACCAATATAAATTATCTTTTCTCGACAGTGATGATTATGAAAGAAAGAATCCTAATAATATAATGAATGACTAAAATTATAACTTTTAGTTTTTCTAGTTCACTCATTCATTTATTAATTCATTATTCTTCATCTTATGCGTGTTATACTTTTAAATTACCATTCATTCGCTTTATAATCAACGTAATATGTATAGAGACCGCAGCGCGAGCGGACTTTTTACAAGAAAATATTCGAAAGGAAACTTTTCCTATGTAATTTATACTCATCAAAAAAAAAAAACATTATAAAAATGTAAAAACATGAATGAATAAAATAATTTAGGAAAAAAATTGAAGTGCCCTGTCTGAGTGACACCCCCGTCACCCAATGGAGGAAGGAGGAATTAAGTTTGGCCGCAATTTTTATTACTTCAAACGGTCCCGCCTTAAAGTGGCTAAAAAGGCGGCAGATTTGAAAATAATTTTAAAACACGCTGCGCGTGCACACGTGCGAGCGCGCTTTTTTAAATGTTTAATGAAAAATCTATAAGGGCCGTTTTTTCACTTTTTTGTTTGCGATTCGCAATGCATTGGGCATTGAGAGAGCAATGCATTAAGAGAGAAAGGGTAAGAATAAGAAGAAGTGGATGAGAGAGAGTAACATTGGCAGAGAGCGATGTAGAGAGAAGGAAAGATAGAGGTAGAGAGACAGAGGAAAAGAGCGAGTTAGAGAGAGATGGGAAAGAGCAGATGCGTCTGCGTATCAAGTGCGTCTCGCGTGCTCGAGTGCGTCTCGCGTGCGTGCCTGCGCATCCTAAAATTTTGCGGGCTGGCCTTGTCTATCGAAAGTGGTCGTCTGAAGGGGGGTGGAGCACCCCCCACGTGCGTTTGCGTGCGTTTGCGCTCGCACGCAAACGCACGTGCGCACGCGCAGCGTGTTTTAAAATTATTTTCAAATCCGCCGCCTTTTTAGCTACTTTAAGGCGGGATCGTTTGAAGTAATAAAAATTGCGTGCAAACTTAATTCCTCCTTCCTCCATTGTGTGACGGGGTGTGGTGGAGTGAAGATATCGGTACGGTAGAGCATCGGTGTGTTATTGGGTCAGATTGCGATGAAAATGGGTCAATAGCGATTTTCAATCAAGTTTTTAAAATTCATTGTTTTTCAAACATTAAGAATAGATACATATTCCATTAATTGAAATGTTGAACGAAGCAAAAAATGGGAAACATCAAACATTATACAATCACCAGAGCGCTATAGTTTGCTATAGTCTAACGCATTTTACTTGAAAGCGCGAAGCCAAATTTTTTTAATTTTTTAACCTGGTAATTCTGGAGGGTTTATCGAACTAAGACCAAAAACCCGATTTGTCTGTTCGAAAAGTAAAAAAGTTGTGACGGTTTTCATTAAAATTAAAAATTCGCTATAGTATGCTATAGTCTAACGCATTTTACTTGGAAGCGCGAAGCCAAATTTTTTTAATTTTTTAACCTGGTAATTCTGGAGGGTTTATCGAACTAAGACCAAAAACCCGATTTGTCTGTTCGAAAAGTAAAAAAGTTGTGACGGTTTTCATTAAAATTAAAAATTCGCTATAGTATGCTATAGTCTAACGCATTTTACTTGAAAGCGCGAAGCCAACTTTTTTAATTTTTCAACCTGGTAATCCTGGGAGTTTCTTGAACTAAGACCAAATACCCGATTTCTCTGTTCGAAAAGTAAAAAAGTTGTGACGGTTTTCATAAAAATTAAAAATTCGCTATATTATGCTCTAGTCTAACGCATTTTACTTGAAAGCGCGAAGCCAACTTTTGCTATTTTTTCAACCTAATATTTCTGGAGGGTTTCTCAAACTAAGACCAAAAACCCGATTTGTCTGTTCGAAAAGTAAAAAAGTTGTGACGGTTTTCATTAAAATTAAAAATTCGCTATAGTATGCTATAGTCTAACGCATTTTACTTGAAAGCGCGAAGCCAACTTTTTCTATTTTTTCAACCTAAAAATTCTGGAGGGTTTCTCGAACTAAGACCAAAAACCCGATTTGTCTGTTCAAAAAGTAAAAAAGTTGTGACGGTTTTCATTAAAATTAAAAATTCGCTTTAGTATGCTATAGTCTAACGCATTTTACTTGGAAGCGCGAAGCCAACTTTTTTTTATTTTCAACCTGGTAATTCTGTAGGGTTTCTCGAACTAAGACAGAAAACCCAATCTGTCTATTCGAAAACTAAAAAAGTTGTGACGGTTTTCAGAAAAATTAAAAAATCGTTATATTATGCTATAGTCTAACGCATTTTACTTGAAAGAGCGAAGCCAACTTTTTCTATTTTTTCAACCTATTATTTCTGGAGGGTTTCTCGAACTAAGACCGAAAACCCGATTTGTCTGTTCAAAAAGTAAAAAAGTTGTGACGGTTTTCATTAAAATTAAAAATTCGCTATAGTATGCTATAGTCTAACGCATTTTACTTGAAAGCGCGAAGCCAACTTTTTTTAATTTTTCAACCTGGTAATTCTGGAGGGTTTCTCGAACTAAGACAGAAAACCCAATCTGTCTATTCGAAAAATAAAAAAGTTTTGACGGTTTTCATTAAAATTAAAAATTCGCTATAGACTAACGCATTTTACTTGAAAGCGCGAAGCCAAATTTTTGCTATTTTTCAACCTAATAATTCTGGAGCGTTTCTCGAACTAAGACCGAAAACTATAATAAGAATAGGGTAAGGAGTAGGGTTAGGAGTGGGATGAAGTTAGGTACTCCTTACATTAACCCTAACCCTACTTTTCTTCCGAACTCGTCAATGACATGATTTTGATAATAAAATTTCCTTGTTTATCGAATAATGTGTAGAACATTACACTCAGCAAAATATATTGATAAGTTTCATTTTGCACCAATCAGTTATATGACCCAGAGCTACATTACCAATCAGTTATATGACCCAGAGCTACATTACCGGCCAAAAATAATGTATGTCTCATTTTTTCACGTCGATTTCTTTCAAAATTGTAGAATCTGCCTAAACTTTTTCAGAAAATTTTCAAAGCGGTTTATTACCTCACAAAAGTTAGTTTGATGCGATTTACTATTTGTAATCACGAGATACGCTGAGTTTCCGAAATTTGGACTTTTTGAGTTTTTTGTTGTAATTTTTGAGAGTTTTTTTTAGAAATCGCTTTCAGAAAATTTGGGTTTGCAGAGACGTGGATTAGCGTTAGTTAAAAAAAAGGAAAAACGCGATCGTCGCTGGTCATGAGGAGGGCAGGAATCATGTCGGAATGATTATTACTTCCTCCGGGGGTCCTGGCCATTCTACGCGGACCATTCAACGTGGACTACAAGGTGCTAGACGGCATTGCAGACTACAAGCAAAGAAGTCCCGGGAAATTTTGAAGAAACTCTAAATCTGAGTGGACTGGGCGAATCATCACCTAAACAGGAGCCGTCAGGACTGGGCTAAAACCGTTTGGATTGATGAATCGAAGTATGAATTGAAGAAGTATGAATCGAAGAATTCGGGAGTTCTGGTTTGTGGTGGCTGAGACGCCCTCCTGGCACCCAATTTAAGCCTCAGTGCCAACTGCCCGTGATGAAGCATGGCGATAGCTTCATCGAGTCTGCTTTTCCGCCAATGGGATGGGCCCTCTCAAGCGACTTTTTGGCAACCTCGATCGCTATCGTTATGAAGAAGTTCTTGAAACCATAATGCGCAACTGAGTCCATAGAAAAGTTGGTCGCGCCTTCTATGTACATAGTATCAACACATAACGACCCAAAACATCGGTCTCTTCATGTCCAAGAGTCTCGTCATGTTCATGTCCGTCGGTCTCGTCATGCTTCCTTCGCCGCCACATATAAGTTTTGTATTGGCCGAGCCATTCTCTTGATCTCGACAGCACATTTGAAAATGTTGGGACGAAGATTGAAGACAAAGAGAGCCGCCAACCCTCATCAAAAATTCAAACAGCTCAGGGAGGAGTGGAAGAGTAATCCGCAGTCTACAAACGACAACTTGATCGCTTCGATGTCTCAAAGGTGGTAAGCAGTCATTTACGCAGAAGAATTGCTCCCAAGTGTTAAGTAACTTTGTTTAGTTATTTTACCGACATTTTACAATGCAAGGTTATGGTGATACACATTGTAAATGATACATACATAAGTGTGGCGACAGGTAAGGCAAATTTCTAAATGCTACTAATTATTCTCCAGTTCACTTAGCACATTCTCATTACGGAGACGACTCATGACTATATCCTTGAACTGACGGTATATCCTCGAACCGGGTAGTAGAGTAATTCACATTGCTATGAGCACTTTACTTCTTAATTTTTTCCATGTAGCAATTTATTAACATCAATACAATAGAATAATACAATTAATACAATTAATACGAATAATACACACTTTGCAAAGAACAATTAAGATAAAGTTGATGTTTTTTTCGAAGTAGTAACGTTTTTTTGTGCTCAAAATAAGTACTGTGAAAAAATTGAGCCTAATTTGTCGAGTTGGAGAAAAAAGTTTGAAAAACGAAATATGCCTTGTTTCTGGCTGGTACTGTATTTCCCTTGCTTCACAATCGTTACAAAACCTGACATACATATAAGCTTGATGTCATTATAAAATGGACAAGATTCTAACAATCTTGAATCGGGACGCCAAACAGAATCCATGAGTTAGGAAATTTTTTCTTCCATTCGAGTCTCAATTTTTTCAAGGTTTGTACATATTACAAAAAAACAGTCCATTTCATCGATGGGCCTTCCGCAACTGTTTTTGTGATTCGACCGAATACAACATCTAGGACATGGGAAATGGTAAAATTTCCAAACTGATGGAAAACTTCAAAAATTATATTCGAAATCGATGGGATTTCATGTGAGGGGAACAAAAACCAAGTTTTTTCAACAATATCCCGATAATAAGTATTTTTTAAGTTAACTTTAAACTCTTCGTCTTTGTCACTGCATCACGGTTGTTTAGGCAGCTTACGGTATATACATATGCGACCTTTTTTGCACAAACCGACTTTTTTGAGCATCGTTTGTTCTTCCTCTTTCCCTCCTTCAAGAAAGATTACATGACTCTCTCGTCTTCGTCCCCATACGGTTGCAATAGTACAGCCATTCTCATGACTTTTAATTGTCTCTCTCCCTTTTTCGAAAAAATCAGCCATGAATTTAACGATTACTTCTGCAAGCTTCCGTGATGAATTAATTCCTCCGTATCCATATGGATCGACCTTGAGCCCTTCAACACATAACTTTCTTTCAAATTTGATAAATTGATTATAAAGTTATAGCTACTGTAGGTACTGTACTATTACTTACTAGGTACTGTACTTACTGGATTACTGTAGGTACTGTACTAGAGCTGCTACTAGATAACTTTAGCTGTATTAGGTATTTTAATTCTCTTCTTCTTTTCTCTGGATGCCAGAATTGGTTGTTCTTTACTGACCTTCTCGAAAGTATGAGATAAAGTATGTAATCTTCATCAATGGCTCTCCCCAACTTGTTTCTATCTTTATTTTCCTTTTAACCTTCCCATATTGGTGACGGTGAGAACAAGATGTCCTTTGGTGAATAAAGCAACTCAATTAAAAAAAAAAACTTATTGAAAAGTTCTAGTTGATGTTTGTTTCTGTTAAACAAGTCTGTTTACCAAACTGTGAGAGGATAAAGAAAAATTCAATTCAATGAGTATCAAACTTTTGTTCACCAAACAAACTTTTGTTCACCAAATCGATGTAGACTATGAGGACCGCGGCAAAAGGCGACATTACCCCGCCTAATCGAAGTAAAAGCAAGGAAAGTGAAATTTCACCGAAAAAAATAAAAGTTAATCTTTAATCTGAAAAAGGTTTGCTAGTTGTGCATGTTTTTCTTCGTGTTCGACGCTTGAGTTATTAGAAATGTTTAGAATTTCCTTCTCTGCTCAGATTCAGAAGTCATATCGATGAAGTTTTCTAACCACAACAACATGATTGCAACATGCAAAGAAGTGTTCTGAAAAAATACGGTAGTTGCTGCCTTGCGTGAGATGATTATAGATAGCAGTAGATACGTCAACTTAGCTAATTACAATCGATGAATGGAATCGGGTAATTTTGGAAGAAACCAAACAACTTTGAACGAGAAATGCGAATAGAAGCGCAAATTTTTTTTGGGTTGAATTGATTTTCGAAACTGATACCTGATTTGTAGTGTTCTCCGGAAAATATTAATGGGGGAAAAGGGTGAGTAGGATAGCAACTGCCAGAAAAAAATCTAATAGGGCTTTATAGAAGAGGTAGGTAGGAACTTTCTCACGCTAGGAAACCACACCAAAAAGCCAGCCCTTAAAAAAATCAAAAGCTTCAGTCAAACTCACAGAAAAACTTTTTTGTGTATATGTATTTAGCTGTTGTTAGAAGATCGAGAAAACGTCTCATATCGAAATTGAGTCTCATAACGAATAGTTTGAGGCCGGTAGCTGAAAGAGCGAGAATCATTCTCCACCCAAATTCATTCTCCATTCGAAAAGATGTTAGTTTAGGCCAAATTCTGAATAATGGAGTATCCGTATCCGCTCTATGTGGGCACGACACACAAAATTCTCTCTTCACCTTCAGCTATTCTATTTTCCGAACACTTCTCATGTGAGAAATGTTTGGTAGATTATTTAAAATAATATACGCTATTGAACATAGCAAGAGGTTGAGTAGAAAAGAGAGTAAGAGATTGACGGAGAATTTGGAACAGAAGAGAGAGACGTGGGACATTAGGGTTCGCTTGCATACTAAGGCTGAAAAGCCCCCAGAAGTAAACAGGGCAGAGAGAGAGAGAAAGAGATAGAGAGAGAAAGAGAAAGAGAAAGAGAAAAAGAGAGAGATAGAGAGAGATATGCATATAGACAGATGAAGATAAAGAGAGAGGCAGAGAAAAAAGAGAGGAGAGAAAGAAAGAAAAAAGAAGAAGAGACCAAGAGATAGAAAGAGAGAGACAGAGCGACATAAAAACAGAGGGATTTGTATGGACAGAGAGAACGAGACACCGAGAAAAAGAGAGACAGAGAGAAAGAGAGACAGAGGCAAATACAGAGGTACAGAGAGACAGTAAAATAGTAGTAAAGAGATACAGTGAGGCAGAGTTACAGATAAACAGAAAGACAGCGATACAGAGAGAGAGCGTGTTTGAGACAGAGAGGAATACACAGAAAGGCAGAGAGAACAGAGAAAGAAAAAGAGAAGAGACAGTAGAGAATAGAGAGAGAGAGAGAGTTAAGAAGAAAGAGAGATAGATAGCAATAAACATCTCGAAATAACATGCCCTCAGGGTCTGGAGCGCAGAGCTGTCACCTGCTTCCCTCCTCCGACCGCTGGGCGCAACCGCCACGCTTCCCCCACAATGCTCTCCAGCTCTCCAGTTCTTCAGTTGCTAATCACACGTGTGTGTTTATGTGTGTTCATGCGTGTGCGCCTTTCTTGAATGTACGTTTCTTGATGCTTCTTCTTCATCTCTCTCTCTCCCTTTCTCTCTTATACTTTCTCTCTCTTTCTCTCTTATAATTTCTCTCTCTTTCTCTCTCCCTTTTCCTCGTTCTCTCTCTTTCTCTTTCTCTCTCTCCCCCTAGCTCTTTCTCTTTCGCGTTCTATTTCTCTCTAAATCTTTCTCTTTTCCTATCTTCTAGCTCTAATTCTTTCTCTTGGTGTTTTTCACGCTTTCTTTTTTTAACCTCCTCTCTCTTTCTCTCTCTCTTTCTCTTTCTCTCTCTCTCTTTCTCTCTCTCTCTCTTTCTTTCTCTCACACTTTAACTTTATTCCGATATTCCCGTAGAGTTTTTCCTTACAGTTAAACATTCTTGAAAATTCAGAGCTTCCATATTTGTGTAAACCTCTCTCAATAGTGTAATACATCGGAGATCGCGATATCGTCTACAGAATCGGAGTTGTCCATTCAACTGAATTTTTGAATATCGTTAAAACTTTTTTGTTTGCTTCTGAAAAAAAATTATATATACGGTGACTTCTATTTTGAGGAAGTCTATCTCTATTTCTTTTTTTTAAATTATATTTATTCCTCTTTCTCACTGTTGCCTTTTTATTTGACCCTGCTCACCTGCTTCCACAAGTTTCTTACTTCTTACTAACTATTCAGGTTTGAATCGATAACACGCGCTTTAAAAAAAGAGTTTTTACGAGTTTCCTGTTCTTGAGACCTGCTCATTTATATAATTCTGTTGAGAGATGCTTTCATGATTAAAAGATCCCCTTTTCCAAGCTCCAACTTTTTTAGAACTTTGAAATAAATGACAAAGAGAGAATTTTGTTCTTCTAAATGTTTTTCTTCGAAAAATGAAATTAATCTGAAGTAATTGAAGTTGGAATTCTGTTCAGACATCATTTAATGAGATATTTTTTGAAATAAGCTCGGAAGACTACCCATATTGGATGAGGAATAAAGTTAAGGGATGATCAAGTTCGAGTTCTATTCAGACATTATTTTATAAGGTATGTTTTCATGAAATAATCTCGGAAAACAACTCATTTGATGAATAAAGTTGTGGTATAATTGGTAACGCTTTTTTGGTAACGCGCTTGCACTCTGGATCAGAAATGCAAAGATCCTTGGGTTTGAGCCCGTCCTATGGATTGGATTTTGTACCATAGTTTAATCTATTTCAACCTTAACTGGCTTGTTCATCCGATTATTTTTGATGTTTTTCATCTGTTTAGAAATGGTAAGGTTTTATAAATTCATGGGAGGAAACGTACGAAAGAACAGAGGCCTTTGAAGATAAATTGTGAAGTCAAGAGAGGCATATTATGAATTCTTTTTTCATTCGAAAAAAAAACTTTTAGTCGAGAGAAAACATGAAAACCCTCCAAGCACACTCTTGAGGATTTTCCACTCAAAAGTATGTGAGTAATCGTATTTTCCTTGCTTTAATCTTTTACTCCTCAGAATGTAGGTTTCCGGTTCTTTAAGAGGTCTGTGAAGGAAACACATGTAAAGCTAAGTTTCTCATTAAAATAGGTAATGATGCAAAAATAGAGATGAAGATGCGAAAGACTAAATAAAACTTTCTGTACAACATCTGTAATGTTTTAAATGCAACTAAGACGTACATAGTTTTTTTAATCACGAGAAATGGGAAAAACCACATGTGAGGTCTGAAGGAAGACTTGGATTCTCCGAGGCCTTTTTTTGTTTTGAAGACACACATTCTTGAAGCTTTCTCAGGTATAGAGCTTTTAAAGTATACTTTTCGCTTTCACGTCGACTACATCCTCTCCTTCACTGTTTGGTAAGTGGGAAATGATAACCTCGCCTTGTGGCAGGGAAAGTGTACTCCTTCCAGTTTTATAGATTATAATTGACAAAACCTTTTTTCTGGGTTTCAGTTCATTTCTACGAATACAGCTCTCGTTCTCAATTATGATTCTCTGCTTCTCGTAGGATGAAGAGGAAATACTTAGAATTTACCTAGTAAAAAACATACCTGCTCCCCGGGTGAATAGCATTTTATTGTAGAATAGTGCACTCGAAATCAAAGTTTCTCAACCCTTTCAGTGGAATTCAGTTGAACTGTTCATTAGGAGGAAGGTCAAACTTGGGACCCATTGCACAATTTAGCGCAACTTATCACATCACAATAATGCCACACTAAATAGGTTTGATAATCTTTGAAAATGTAAACTCGTTTTCTTTGTTTCTGAAACAATTTTTTCTCCATTCTTTACAGCACTATTTTAACGTCCCTAATTTTTTTCATTGTTCTTCACTTGTTTTCGTAGAGGCCATGTAGTCATTTTCCCTTATCGAGTCTGCTAATTAGAAGCTTCGGGTGTCGAATAAGCCCCCCCCCCCTAATTAGAAAACTTCGGGTGTCGAATAAGCCCCCCCCCTAATTAGAAGCTTCGGGTGTCGAATAAGCCCAATAATGAATTTTTACTACACAGTAATGTAAAAAGAAAAAATGAACATTTTAGTTGCTTAATTTTCCCGGCCAGAAAGGCGTTATTGTTTACTAAACTCATGGATGATTTCATCGAAAGCGTAGTTGACTATCCGGAACTCTATTTTTATCCGGAGCTCGCTAACTACTGGAGACTACACGGGAACAAACTGCAAATTCGTGTAAAATTATCCCTCAATACTTGAGAATAATTTTAATCAATATTTAAAAATTCAATCAATATTTTTGCTAGGTTTTTTTTTCTTTGTTCCAAATTCTTGTCGGGAATCCCACAATCTAAGGAGAGAGAAAATATTTATCGTCGACTGCTGAGGGAAGCTACTCGAAATCTCTCTCTATGTCCGTGATCTCATTAAATTCCTTCGGGGGAGGGTGGAGACACTATTACTCTTCTCTGCGTGTCTGCCATTAAGGGACTGCAGCACTGTCGCCGTCTTCTTCAGAATTGCATATTTTTTCTTTATATCTCTATATTTCTCTATCTGTCTCTTTCTCGCTTTTTCCTTTCTTCTCTGTATCTCTCTCTCTTTTACTCTCTTTTTTTGCTATCTACTTTACTTCCTTCACACAACTTCTCTTTGTCTTTTTCTTATTTTTTTTTATAAAAAAAGTCTCTTCCCAATCTTATCGGTAACCCTTCCCAGTCTTCATATCCTTTCACCATCTGCCACTGGCTTTTCCTCTTTCCTACATGACATGCATGCTTTTTCTATCTTTTTCTACTTGATTTCTTTTTTTCTTCAACTTTTTTTATTGCGAGAAATTGCCGAAACGAATGTTGCAGAAATGTACGAAAAGAGGAGAAAGGAGGGACCGAAATGAAAACTGATTGTGGGAGTAGAGATAAGGGAAGAGAAGTTAAACAATATTTCCATGGTTCACAGTATCTTTACATGTGACTTTGAAACTCATCCTGAGGAAAAGTCCCTTGGTAATGAAATTTTGATTCATCCCGTGTTGTCCGGAATTTCTCTTTGTTGTAAGTCTCAGGACTGCGTCTGTATTTTCGCGCGCGAGTTCGATCGAATCAGCAATTTTCAGCGGTTTCAAATTCTCTAAGTGTAGCCTTTCCAGAATTAGTCAGGAATTAGTTAGGAT
>CAXKTG010000163.1:0-40284 GCA_964056735.1 Allodiplogaster pararmata
AAACCAAAGCGTTTAAAAGCCCACGAGCGCTGCCACTTAAAACTGCAGAAGTGCCTATTTTTAAATTATATCTGAAACAAAACATTCAACAGAATGACCTAAAGAAAACATTCAACAAGAAAAAAACACTCATAAAAAAACTTTTACTCCCGCGAAAATTACCTCCACTACAAAAAAAAACCATCAAAAACAAACTCACTGAGGAGAGCAGAAAAAGTTTGGTGTGATGTAGGGTGAGAAAAAAACCTTTGGTGTCAGGTGAGAAAAAATGCCGTGGTGGAATTTCACGAAAAAAATTGGTGGACTTTTAATTTGGTGGAAAAAAACCATACAGGTTGGTGTCAGGTGAGCAAAAAAATGCCGTGGTGAATTTCACAACAAAAAATTTTGGTGGACGTTAGTGTTTTATTTGGTGGACGTTACTATTTTATTTGGTGGACGTTACTATTTTATTTGGTGGACGTTGCTATTTTATTTGATGGACGTTACTATTTTATTTGGTGACACTTCTATTTAAATGGTGGACCATTAATTTTTCCCCTCTCTTTTATTCCGTAGAGGAAAAGCAAATAAATAAGGGGTGCAAATGAAGAAAAGTAATCGAACAGACTCATCGAACATTGAACTTTGTGATTTCTCTTGTGCATTTTTTTCTTTTTATGTTCGCCTTTCGATATGAAGTCCTTTTCGCAAACTGGAACTTTTTCGCAAATGTTTTTGAATACGTACCCAATAAAATAAAATTTTAACTTTTAGAACTTTTAAGAGAGAGAGAAAGGGAGAGACAAAGAGGAGGAGAACGAGGATTGCGGTGGAGAAAGGTGCTCAGGCAGCAGCAGCACGACTGTTCTTTTTTCTTCACCTTCTTTCCCATCCAATTCGAAATATATGTACTTGAGGAGTTTTGAAAAAAAGGTAAATATACATAGTTCGATTACTACAGTCAAGACACAGACAGAGGAATAAAGAGAGTGAAAAAGTAAGAAAGAGAGGATTGCGGTGGAGAACGGTGTGCAGGCAGCAGCAGCAGCAACACTCTTCTTTTTTTCTTCGCCTTCTTTTTCATATAATTCAAAATATATGTACTTGAGGAGTTTTGAAGAAAGTGAAATATTCAGAGCTGAGTTACTACAGACGAGACAGAGACGGAGTAATAGAGTGAGAGAGAGTGAGGGAGAGGAGTCAATTTCATGCAGTTGCGAATTCAGTACAGGCATAATTTTAGGTGAAACAATACGAGAAGAAAGTGATTAGTCACATCTTTTTCTGTCATGACTCTTCTCATTCTTTTCTGATGCTTTCTTGTCTCGTTTTAAGGATCACCTGACAAATGCCCAACATATAAATTTTTTCTTCGCAAAACAGATTGTCTACTTAAAACTTGATTTGTACATTATGTTGTAAACTTTTAAAACATTCTAAGGAATGTCTTAGAATGTGTTTCATTCAATGACTTCTTTAAGTTTTCTGGTGACTGTTTTGCAGCAAACAAGTTTTTATTCAAATCGTTTTATTCAATTCGCTATGCTCAGAGGGGGAGAGAGAGGGAGATTAAAATAGGCTCCTCGTTCATTTCCTTCCACCCTAACACCCCAATCTCGAACTGTTCCGTAGAAGCAGGAGATCGGAAAGCGCAGGGCAATAGGTTTTGAAAAAGAAGCTTGGCCACAATGAAATCGATAACACCCCACGCCTCTGCTAGTATTGTAATACAGTAATCCAATTACTTTTCTTTGTTGTAGATGACTCCAGACGACATAATGAATTTCTTGGACAGTCCAAGAAAAGGTGAGATCACTTTTTTTTGTTCACGAGCCGAAAAAGAAAATTTGTAGTCTCAAATGAATTGGCTTTTCCGATTTAGCCGGATTTACCTTCTCAATATTTTATATTTTTTTATATAAACTCGTAGGCAAGGAGCTGAGTGAATAGCGAATTAATAGGGGCCAAGTTGGCTACTGAGAGGGGGACCAAGTTGGCTACTGAGAGGGGGCATCTTTTAGTCACATCTTTTTCTGTCATGCCTCTTTTAATCTTTTTCTGAACCAATGCCATCATCAACATGGCAGAAACCGTCGGAGCAGAGGCTCGTTCGCAAAAAGTGGCGGCCGAGTCGCAGATGCCGCACTTACGAGCAGCTTCGGTCGTGGAACAAGCCGGCCTCATGCAGCTCCCAGGCGCCAGTGAATTGGACCAGCAGCTTCTGACGCGAAATGAAGCTGGAGCCGGTCTCCTCGCTGACCCCTCTGAGCCCCCAAGACCCGCAGTGTCGAGTGAAAAAGCGCCGCCCATGCTAGAGAAAAGGCTGGGTTTTTAGGTAGGCAGTCGGCCTTATGGGAGAAGTGTGCATCATCTTTTAATATGTGTTTTAATGGTAATTTGTTGCGTTTCGATGTTAATAAAAAAAATCCCATGTAAGTTAGAGTATTCCCTACTCCTCGTTGATCCCAAGCAACGGACGCGAGAGAATATCTCTTTATTCAAAACACAACTCTAAAGCAATCGAAACCAAAACAACAAAACACAGGAGAACCGAAAACTAAGGAAACATTAACAACAATATGGCTGGCCAGCCGAATCGCGCGAGAGGTATGCACCTAACATTAAAAGGAAATATCGAAAGGAGACATCGAAAGGATGTCTCCAAAAGAAACATAATAACAAAAAGAAACATACAAATGTAGATCACTACAATAAAGGCATAAGCAATAATTGGGCGGGTCTCCTTACATTGTTCATTCATTCATTCATTTTATTCCTTTGCACATGGTTGATATACAATGGATAACTGTCACAGGGTGATTCAGTTCGAGGCAATATAGTTGTTTTTTTTGTTGGTGTTGTTTTTTTTTTTTTAGCAATTTTAGCCTCATGCTGTTTTGGAACAAAAAAATTTGCATTCATAATTGCATATCACGTGTATCAAGTTCTCATTAATAAATTTATACTCTGTTTGTATCGGTTTGGAGAAAAACACGGCAAGAACTCACGAAGAAGAAAATGGCCTCGACAAGAATTCATAAAAAAGAATGACCTTGACAAGAACTGAGAAAAGAATGTTATAGGAAGCTGGAGGAAATGTTATAGGAAAAAAAAACGAAAAAAAAAAAAACTTAAGTAAATTGTTCTTAAATACCTTACAATTAGGATAGTTTACGATTTCAAAATCCAATGAATTCCATACTGATAACTGACGAGAAACACATGTTGATGTGAAAGACTGATTAAAATTATTGGGCAGAATAAGACGCAAAAAATGAGAATGGCGAGAAAAACGTTCAACAGCTGACATTTTATATAAATGAATAGTATCTATGTCACATTTCTCATGGATACATTTGTGAATGAAAGTAAGGTCAGCAAGGGCTCGACGGTATTCAAGAGTTTGAAGTTTTAACAATAATAGCCGCTCTGAGTACGGAAGTATAGGATGACCGGAATTCGTCTCGTAAACGAGCGTTGTACTTTCTCGATAAGTTTCACTATTCCCGAAGACGTAGGGTTCCAGAGTTCGCTAGCATATTCTAATAATGGTCGTACATAGATTTTAAAGGCAGAAGTCAGAAGAGGAAGAGATGGCGATTTGAACGCTTTTAATAACATATTCACAACAGAAGAGGCCTTTTTACATTTCTCATTTATATGTTTACGATAAGAAAAACCATCGGATATTATTACTCCAAGGTCTTTGGCTGATTCACTAGCTAGAATGGGTATATTGCTCATATGATAAACATTACGAGAATTAGATGAACCAAGTTGTAAAACACTACATTTATTGAAATTTATTGAACTTGAAATGTTTTTTTTCAGTTCAAAGGGATTCTGCTTTCAAAAGTTTAAAGGAAGTTTGAAGAAACAGATTAGCCGTAATTTTGCTAATGTAAAGGAAACACAAACTTGTGCTTTAAAAAATTGCGACATTTGTAGATTAAACTTTATGAAAATTGCCGTACAAACTTTGACGTTAACGAAAATGACGGAAATTGCAGCACATGTTCACTATTTTTCGATTCGCTAAAGTTCTCTAGGTTGCAGAAAGTAATGGTGCCGATGATCTTGAGACTTGAAAACTTTTTCATGATTCTTTTTTTTTCATCTCAGAAAATATCATGCCGAAGATCATAACCGTATACCATGCCGAAGAAAAAGGATTACGAGGTTAGAGCAGCTTTCGTTCTTTCCGCTCCTAAATTTCTTTTTGCGAGAAGGCCGCCTGTAGTTCTCCCAAAGGAACCTCGGTCAAACGCGTTCCAATGTGTTGGTGTTGCCGCTTTGTCGGGCCTGCGGTGAGCGTCTTCTACATGTGTGTCACGATTTTGCGACGTTAGGGCAAAGTTCTGGATTCCACGGGCTCGTCGAGTGATACAACTGATTCTGAAGAAATGCGTTGCCTGCAGAAAGGCCTTCACATACCCAAAGGCACTCGCATTGCCACATTGCCGAGTAAACATTGGTCGTCCGTTCCAACCATAGGTAAAATATGTCTAGATTTTTCAATAGGTCGGTCGCTCAAGTAGATTAAAAGTTTCACTTTTGACTTTACGAAACCGGTTTAGGCAGATTTATGGCTAATGAAACGTTATATTTATTAAGAAGAATTAATTTTTCTTTTAATTTCAAGCTGCGAAAACTCTGCCGCCGCGTTAAAGTCTAAAAGATGAGATCATCGGCTCGATGACCTCATGTCAATCAAATTAGGTGAAGATGTTGTGAGATGATCTGTCCTGGAATAATTTTTTTTTTGAAAAAAAAGGTCCTGCACGGAATTCCATTCTTAGAACTTACGTGCGTAATTGACAGAGTCAATGTCTGCGCTCTCACCTTTTCTTATTACACGGACTCGAGTTTTATATTAATCGCACTTGTACTTATTTGTTTTCATAGTAATTAAATTTCCTGATAATTGTATTATCTTTTTGTTTGTATATCAATTTTTATCGCTCTTTTTCTTCTTCTGTTCTTCCGTAATTTCTCTATTTTTTATATTTCTCTTTCTTGGATATCCTCTTGGATACTTTCTCTTTCTTATATTTCTATATATTTATATTTCTCTTTCTATATATATATTTCTCCGTATATATATTTTTATATTTCCCTTTCTAGGATATCCTCTTGGATACTGTAGAAACACCGAAATCCTATCCTATCAGCCTCGGTCCTCTCTGCTTCTGTCCAGTCTTCTCAGTATCCTAAGCTGAACGCTCAAACATTGCTTTTATCTCACCTGTTTTATCTTTAGCCTTTTTTTTCTCTTTCATCGTTCAGCTCATAACTGATGAGACTGTATAAAGGAGAAATTAATGAGAACGAGTTATCTGCTGGAAAGTTACATATAAATCGCCAGGGAAAAATCGAGTAATATATATTGTTAAGTAACTATTTTGAATCAGGTCTCGGTTTCTAAGTTGAATTCTTTTCTGACGAGTCTTCTTTTTCCTATTGAAACATAGTCGATGCTAAGTTTTGTGTAATAGTATGGTAAATATTCCATAATTATCTTGAATTCACGGTAATCCGTTGGAATCCGTCGTTTTCTTCACAAGTGTACCAGAGAGAGCCGTAGTACGTATAGGGTTTTCAGTGTTGCAGGGAGCAGGGCGATTCTTTATTGGTTCTGATTGTGAGGAGTTAAAGGGATCCTTTTAATCCAAAATCATTCATTATGAAGGTCGATTGACAGAGTAACTTATAAAAGCTGGCAAAAATCGTGCAAAACACGGTGATTGAACTGTAGTTTTTTGCAGGAATGAAAGAAGATGGAGGCTGGGAAGAGCGATGCAACGATGAACCTTCTTCAACATCAGGTTTGATTACTCGCAAAGTTGTCAATATTGTGCCGTCCAAGAACTCCATTACCTTGGATAGTTTGTTAAAATTTAGAACTGTTTTTTTACTCTACATTATCGAAGGATTCTTCCACCCAAATTACCACCATAATATTTTTTCTCGCGCTCAGCAGGGTGTTTCTTACTAACCGCATATTTTTTCTCGAGCGCATAGATTTCCAGAATTTTAAAGAGATTTAAATTTTTTTCTTCAGAGATTTTGAATTTTACTTGGTAAAAATCGAAAATTTCTTCTGTCGAGTGGATAGATTTGAATGTTTTTGGACTTTTTGAAGAGCGCATAGATTTCTTTCACCCGCAGTGCGGGTGAAAGAAACATCCTGGCGCTCAGGTCCGCCTCCAGGCAGAGTAAGCCTTCTTGAATTGAGATTCATATCTAATTTGCAAAACTAGAAGTTGCTTTCTCAGTGAGAGCATGGCATAATGGTTGTGTGCTCGACTATTGTGCGAATAGTCCGAGGTTCGACCCGGACAGATTCAACCTTACCAAGGGGATTGAAAAATGTTGGTAGTGCTATTGCAAGAATTTGACTCTCCCCACTGCTGCTACACACACTAGCACTGATTCAGCGGGCAGCCACTGGTTCTACCAGGATAGATTTGTCCCGCATCTCTGGGGAGTGCGTAGCCTGTCGCGATACGGGAACGAGCGCGAGGAAGATTATAAAAGTAGATCTCTTAGTCATTGTTGCTACTGTGTGTTCAGAAAAGAGAGGGGTGGACAGAAGAGTGCGATACATGCGAGCGCTACCAACATTTATTGGCCTTGCTTGGTTTAACCAGATCCACCCAGCACTACGATCTAACTTTGAGACCAATTGATCAATAATTAGAGTACACAACGCCATACCAGCGAGAATCACCGTTAAAATGGAGATTTTCACGCAATTCATCTTGTAAGGAGTAACAAATATGTAGAAACATATTGGGGTTTGTTGAAATGGGCGGGGCGAAGAGAGATGATTCGGAATAAGAAATCGATACTGAGGTTTGCTTTGCAGTTCAGAAGCAGATTTATTTTGCAGGAAAAATAAACGTGGGAAAATTGGAAGAAGGCCAAGAGAAGGAAACCCAGACAGAAGAAATGCATATTTGGAGAGTTGGAGAGGGAGAGAGATATACAATTCTCTCCTTCCTCAATACAACAGCAGTTTGTCTTCTCTACGGTAAGGATCAGGCTGTTTCTTCCCAGCCGCAGTGAGAATGTGTATATCAAGATGAATCATTATGAGGAATAGCCTCTGTGAGAGCGCGAGAGATTGTGATTCAAAATAAAGGATGCAGACGATTAGAAGTTTTGTATATCTAGCTTTCTTGGATAGCGCATAGATATCTCTAGCTTTCTTGGATAGCGCATAGATATCTCTAGCTTTCTTGGATAGCGCATAGATTTCATCCACACTGTGGGTTAGAAAAATACATTCGTAAGGATTGGTTCTTTCGTTTAGACAGTTCATCTTGGAGTTATTTTAAATGGATGAGTTCATCATAATTTCTTTATTGAAAAAGGCTTTCGGAATCTTCTCTGAACAAAAACTAAGCGTGTTACCTGAGTGTGAAATTTCGATGAAACAGTTAGTAGAAGTTTAAGATTTTTGGTTTCCAGTTCAGCATTAATTGGAAGAGCAAGACAACATTAACTTTTGATATTAAATGAATTCTACGATAATTTTTAACTCATAACAATTAGTCGAATCACTAAAACAAGATTCCGAAGACAGATTTTACATTCTCAGAATAACTCCAGATTATTTTTTTTTAAATGAGGCTTTTTTTGCAGATTTTGTTGCTGTCCATGCTGCCGATCTTTGGATGCTTCCTACTGCTTTTCCGTCCTCTCTTGACACGTTTCTCGTTCAAGAAAGATAATTAGAAGTGACCTGGGGGTACATACTCCTCCTCTTCACCCCTCCCCCCTAATGACCTGGGGGGTACATACTCCTCCCCTTCACCCCCTCCGCCCTATTGACCTGGGGGTACATACTCCTCCCCTTCACCTCCTCCCCCCTATTGACCTGGGGGGGTACATACTCCCTCTTTACCCCCTCCCCCCTATTGACCTGGGGTGTACATACTCCTCCCCTTCACCCCTCCCCCTATTGACCTGGGGGGTACATACTCCTCCCCTTCACTCCCTCCCCCTCGTTCCCCGATCTTTTTCTTTCTCTTCACCCCCATTAAATGGCGGGTGGCGGCTGAGTTCCCTGTGCAACAAATGAGAGTGCAATCTTAAATTAAATTGTTTTATCATGAGAATTAAATAAAGAGCTCTAATTGATCTGTCTGATCACATTGGATGGACAGCGAGAATGGATAGCCGAGGTGGGAGATTCCACACTTCACCGCACTTCTTATTGCTTGCCCCGTTGGAGCAATCACACGAAAAGTACGGTAGTCTGAGAGGGGGAGTGGGTCGATAAATTCCTGCCGAAGAATCTCCTCAACAAAGAAGGCAGTTAGGAAGGACATGGGCTAATGAAGGTTTAAAGGCTACGGTGAGTTTCTTAGCCTGTGGTTGCTTTCTAAGAACCCGATATTTTGTAGGATTGAATGCTGAGTGGCGTCTAGAATGACGACTGGTCTGTCTTTTGTTAGCTAAAGTTTTACTGGATTACAAGGATGTACTAACTAATCGAATTAAATGTTTATTTGTAAAACGCTTTCTCCTATTCTTATATGTGACCAGAGTAAACTTCGAGTTTCGATTTTTTTCGAGAACGAGAGATTGAGGGATGCGCACAGCACAATGCCACTCTGCACTGTCTGGCGTCTAACAACCGTGGGAAAGCCCATAAGGGCATAAGAACCAAACAATTTGATTTCGCCGATGCATAGAGAAGTGAAAATCAAAAAAAGAAAGTTGTTTTGAACCCCCTGCCCACAAAATAAAGTGCGGCCTTCATGTATGAAAGAACAATTGTATAAGAGACAAATGTATAAAACAAACAATTGTATAAGCCTCGTCAGCGTAAACTTTTTCCTAAGCCTAAGCGTTTTTTAATGTAAAAAATCTTTTTAAAACAATTTTTTAAAACCCCCCACCCCAAGTGAAGCGGAGCTCCCCAAGTGAAGTGCGCCCCCTTAAGTTGAAAAGAACCAAAATTGTTCTAAAACGGCAAATTATTCAACGCTAGAATCACATTTTTAAAAACCGGCACTTTCGCACTTTAGGCCCCTCCCCTCCTAGAGGTTCGACGTGTCATACTTCTGTCTTACATACATTTACAAAAAAATATTTTTTACATTAAAAAAGTATTTTTACATCAAATAAATTAAGTTTACATTGAAAACGCTTAGGCTCAGGAAAAAGTTTAGGCTCGGGGAAAAAAAGAAGCTTAGGCTCAGGAAAAAAATTTTTGGGTACAAAGTTTCGGGGTACGAAATTTCGCGGTACGAAGTGTCGAGTACGAAGTGTCGAGTACGAAGTGTCGAAAATACAAAAAAAAATAAAAAAATTAATGAAATGTTCAACAAAAAAAGTGAAATGATTTTTAAGTACGGAAACAAACTAGATTGCGATTAGTTAGTATTTTAAGGTTCATTTGGAGAGCAAGACGGCATTTGAAATCTCTTCTTCTCGTACTTTAAGATGTTATTTCGCGTGCTCTCGCAAGATCATCTCATAGCTCACTGATCCAACATTTTTTTGCCTAAAAGGTGCGAGAGCGATGATCTCATCGTGAAATATTTCAGTTATATTAACACTGACTCGATGATCTCATCCATCGAGCAATGATGTCATCTTTCCAGATACATCGCGCATCTCTCATCTTTTTTTGAGACTTTAAAGCGGCGGCTGATTCATTCATTTCGAGTGGTCGGTAGGTCGGTCGCCACAAAATTTTTTTGCCTATGTCTTTGATACGACACTGAACGAAAAAATTATGATAAAGATTAGTTTAGTCGAGAGTGTTTTTAGAACACCTAAACTGTTGAAGGAGAAAGATGAGGCAATCGCTAAAAGGAGTACAAAAGAAGTCGAAAGGCCGTTATTTATTTGTAACAAACAAGAAAAACACTCATAACACACTTTTACAGTTGTAACACTACGGACAACACTTCCAGTGTTAATGACAGATATGGTTCCAACAGATTGAACTAGATTTCGCTGGGCCTTTCATTGTGAAGGTTGACGCAGGACAGGCAAAGAACTATGTAAAATTGATAACATGCATGTCAACTAGAGCAGCTCACCTAGAGGTTGTGAAGAGCTTCTCAGCTCTCGCCTTCACATACGCATTCCGCAAATTTGTAGCACGCCGAGGAGTGCCCGAAACAATACTGTCGGACAACGCGCCAACGTTCTGATTTGCAAGTCGGATCCTCGGCGGAGAAGCTTTAGAGGATGAAATGTTCTCATCCTACTTGGTAGTACTAAGACCCGCCTCTAATAATAGTACTAAGACCCGCTTCAGGCGGCATAACCATTATTGTATAGAGAAAAAGTGTAGTCTGGGGTCGAACCGATAAACTTGATAATGTATATGTAGTATGCAGAAAACCGCCATGATCAAGATGAACATGGGTACTGATCCCCTTGTTGCAGGAGGCAGACCGAGATCGCGGGAAAGAAAAAGATAGGCCGCGGCGGTCTCTGCTCGGTAGTCTTTTTGCTAAAGTTTCCGAACATTTAGAAGTTTTCGAACATTTAGAAGAAGATGTATGAATATATAGGACGTCGTCTCAAATCTAAATCTTCGAATCCTTATTAGATTCTTCTGGATTATCTATCCATACAGATAAAGCGAATGCAGATGCCCTTTCACACTTTTTCCGTTCCTATTTCTCGACAAAGTTTCACCAGATGTTGAAAGAACTATCAATATTTCCCTTTAAGATCTACTTATCTTGTCTGATGATGTGAAATTTTACCTGAAAAGAATTGCTCCGTCCGTTACAAAGACACCTGAAGATATTCCACATAAGTTATACAAAGAATGTGCTTCTTCTAGTGCAGAACCTCTTAGTTACATTTTCATTTTCTCAACCCAGCTTGATTCCTTTCCTTCTCTATGGAAAACATCTTAAGTAACACCCAATACCCAAGAAATCTCCAAGCTTGAATGTCGAAGACTTCCGACCAATCGTCATCACATCCTCACCGTCTAAGGTGTTCGAACGCATAATTCGTGATAGGATTACTAAATGGATGAAAATTCACTTTTTTTCTGAAGAACAACGTGGTTTTGTTTTCAGAAAATTTGTTCAATCTCAGTTACTTTTGGTGTCTAATAATTGGATGAGAGCGTTAGACCGAGGCGGTGTCTAATAATTGGATGAGAGCGTTAGACCGAGGCGGTGTCTAATAATTGGATGAGAGCGTTAGACCGAGGCGGTGTCTAATAATTGGATGAGAGCGTTAGACCGAGGCGGTGTCAAATAATTGGATGATAGCGTTAGACCGAGGCGGTGTCTAATAATTGGATGAGAGCGTTAGACCGAGGCGGTGTCTAATAATTGGATGAGAGCGTTAGACCGAGGCGGTGTCTAATAATTGGATGAGAGCGTTAGACCGAGGCGGTGTCTAATAATTGGATGAGAGCGTTAGACCGAGGCGGTGTCTAATAATTGGATGAGAGCGTTAGACCGAGGCGGTGTCTAATAATTGGATGAGAGCGTTGGACCGAGGCGGTGTCTAATAATTGGATGAGAGCGTTAGACCGAGGCGGTGTCTAATAATTGGATGAGAGCGTTAGACCGAGGCGGTGTCTAATAATTGGATGAGAGCGTTAGACCGAGGCGGTGTCTAATAATTGGATGAGAGCGTTAGACCGAGGCGGTGTCTAATAATTGGATGAGAGCGTTAGACCGAGGCGGTGTCTAATAATTGGATGAGAGCGTTAGACCGAGGCGGTGTCTAATAATTGGATGAGAGCGTTAGACCGAGGCGGTGTCTAATAATTGGATGAGAGCGTTAGACCGAGGCGGTGTCTAATAATTGGATGAGAGCGTTAGACCGAGGCGGTGTCTAATAATTGGATGAGAGCGTTGGACCGAGGCGGTGTCTAATAATTGGATGAGAGCGTTAGACCGAGGCAGTGTCTAATAATTGGATGAGAGCGTTAGACCGAGGCGGTGTCTAATAATTGGATGAGAGCGTTAGACCGAGGCGGTGTCTAATAATTGGATGAGAGCGTTAGACCGAGGCGGTGTCTAATAATTGGATGAGAGCGTTAGACCGAGGCGGTGTCTAATAATTGGATGAGAGCGTTAGACCGAGGCGGTGTCTAATAATTGGATGAGAGCGTTAGACCGAGGCGGTGTCTAATAATTGGATGAGAGCGTTAGACCGAGGCGGTGTCTAATAATTGGATGAGAGCGTTAGACCGAGGCGGTGTCTAATAATTGGATGAGAGCGTTAGACCGAGGCGGTGTCTAATAATTGGATGAGAGCGTTAGACCGAGGCGGTGTCTAATAATTGGATGAGAGCGTTAGACCGAGGCGGTGTCTAATAATTGGATGAGAGCGTTGGACCGAGGCGGTGTCTAATAATTGGATGAGAGCGTTAGACCGAGGCGGTGTCTAATAATTGGATGAGAGCGTTAGACCGAGGCGGTGTCTAATAATTGGATGAGAGCGTTAGACCGAGGCGGTGTCTAATAATTGGATGAGAGCGTTAGACCGAGGCGGTGTCTAATAATTGGATGAGAGCGTTAGACCGAGGCGGTGTCTAATAATTGGATGAGAGCGTTAGACCGAGGCGGTGTCTAATAATTGGATGAGAGCGTTAGACCGAGGCGGTGTCTAATAATTGGATGAGAGCGTTAGACCGAGGCGGTGTCTAATAATTGGATGAGAGCGTTAGACCGAGGCGGTGTCTAATAATTGGATGAGAGCGTTAGACCGAGGCGGTGTCTAATAATTGGATGAGAGCGTTAGACCGAGGCGGTGTCTAATAATTGGATGAGAGCGTTAGACCGAGGCGGTGTCTAATAATTGGATGAGAGCGTTGGACCGAGGCGGTGTCTAATAATTGGATGAGAGCGTTAGACCGAGGCGGTGTCTAATAATTGGATGAGAGCGTTAGACCGAGGCGGTGTCTAATAATTGGATGAGAGCGTTGGACCTAGGCGGTGTCTAATAATTGGATGAGAGCGTTAGACCGAGGCGGTGTCTAATAATTGGATGAGAGCGTTAGACCGAGGCGGTGTCTAATAATTGGATGAGAGCGTTAGACCGAGGCGGTGTCTAATAATTGGATGAGAGCGTTAGACCGAGGCGGTGTCTAATAATTGGATGAGAGCGTTAGACCGAGGCGGTGTCTAATAATTGGATGAGAGCGTTAGACCGAGGCGGTGTCTAATAATTGGATGAGAGCGTTGGACCGAGGCGGTGTCTAATAATTGGATGAGAGCGTTAGACCGAGGCGGTGTCTAATAATTGGATGAGAGCGTTAGACCGAGGCGGTGTCTAATAATTGGATGAGAGCGTTGGACCGAGGCGGTGTCTAATAATTGGATGAGAGCGTTAGACCGAGGCGGTGTCTAATAATTGGATGAGAGCGTTAGACCGAGGCGGTGTCTAATAATTGGATGAGAGCGTTGGACCGAGGCGGTGTCTAATAATTGGATGAGAGCGTTAGACCGAGGCGGTGTCTAATAATTGGATGAGAGCGTTAGACCGAGGCGGTGTCTAATAATTGGATGAGAGCGTTAGACCGAGGCGGTGTCTAATAATTGGATGAGAGCGTTAGACCGAGGCGGTGTCTAATAATTGGATGAGAGCGTTAGACCGAGGCGGTGTCTAATAATTGGATGAGAGCGTTAGACCGAGGCGGTGTCTAATAATTGGATGAGAGCGTTAGACCGAGGCGGTGTCTAATAATTGGATGAGAGCGTTAGACCGAGGCGGTGTCTAATAATTGGATGAGAGCGTTAGACCGAGGCGGTGTCTAATAATTGGATGAGAGCGTTAGACCGAGGCGGTGTCTAATAATTGGATGAGAGCGTTAGACCGAGGCGGTGTCTAATAATTGGATGAGAGCGTTAGACCGAGGCGGTGTCTAATAATTGGATGAGAGCGTTAGACCGAGGCGGTGTCTAATAATTGGATGAGAGCGTTAGACCGAGGCGGTGTCTAATAATTGGATGAGAGCGTTAGACCGAGGCGGTGTCTAATAATTGGATGAGAGCGTTGGACCGAGGCGGTGTCTAATAATTGGATGAGAGCGTTAGACCGAGGCGGTGTCTAATAATTGGATGAGAGCGTTAGACCGAGGCGGTGTCTAATAATTGGATGAGAGCGTTAGACCGAGGCGGTGTCTAATAATTGGATGAGAGCGTTAGACCGAGGCGGTGTCTAATAATTGGATGAGAGCGTTAGACCGAGGCGGTGTCTAATAATTGGATGAGAGCGTTAGACCGAGGCGGTGTCTAATAATTGGATGAGAGCGTTAGACCGAGGCGGTGTCTAATAATTGGATGAGAGCGTTAGACCGAGGCGGTGTCTAATAATTGGATGAGAGCGTTGGACCGAGGCGGTGTCTAATAATTGGATGAGAGCGTTAGACCGAGGCGGTGTCTAATAATTGGATGAGAGCGTTAGACCGAGGCGGTGTCTAATAATTGGATGAGAGCGTTGGACCGAGGCGGTGTCTAATAATTGGATGAGAGCGTTAGACCGAGGCGGTGTCTAATAATTGGATGAGAGCGTTAGACCGAGGCGGTGTCTAATAATTGGATGAGAGCGTTAGACCGAGGCGGTGTCTAATAATTGGATGAGAGCGTTAGACCGAGGCGGTGTCTAATAATTGGATGAGAGCGTTAGACCGAGGCGGTGTCTAATAATTGGATGAGAGCGTTAGACCGAGGCGGTGTCTAATAATTGGATGAGAGCGTTAGACCGAGGCGGTGTCTAATAATTGGATGAGAGCGTTAGACCGAGGCGGTGTCTAATAATTGGATGAGAGCGTTAGACCGAGGCGGTGTCTAATAATTGGATGAGAGCGTTAGACCGAGGCGGTGTCTAATAATTGGATGAGAGCGTTAGACCGAGGCGGTGTCTAATAATTGGATGAGAGCGTTAGACCGAGGCGGTGTCTAATAATTGGATGAGAGCGTTAGACCGAGGCGGTGTCTAATAATTGGATGAGAGCGTTAGACCGAGGCGGTGTCTAATAATTGGATGAGAGCGTTAGACCGAGGCGGTGTCTAATAATTGGATGAGAGCGTTGGACCGAGGCGGTGTCTAATAATTGGATGAGAGCGTTAGACCGAGGCGGTGTCTAATAATTGGATGAGAGCGTTAGACCGAGGCGGTGTCTAATAATTGGATGAGAGCGTTAGACCGAGGCGGTGTCTAATAATTGGATGAGAGCGTTAGACCGAGGCGGTGTCTAATAATTGGATGAGAGCGTTAGACCGAGGCGGTGTCTAATAATTGGATGAGAGCGTTAGACCGAGGCGGTGTCTAATAATTGGATGAGAGCGTTAGACCGAGGCGAAATTACATCCCGAAATTTAAGAATAGATTGAAGTGGTTAGATGTTTTAGAATTTCTTGATGTACCTGTACTTTTTTCTCTTAAAGTCACATAATGGCCGGCGAATATGAAGATATGCAGAATTTTTAATAAAATGATATCCGATTGTGAATTATGAGTCACTTTATTTTAAAATCTATTTATAAATTTGAATGTATTGACACATCATGTATTTGATGTATGATGAAATGAATAAATAAATAAAACATGAGCCTTTCATGCGAGCGAAATTCCACTTTCTCCTCAACCAATTTTATTGTCTGTAATATGATAATATTCTTTAACTTTCATTCGAAATTACCTCCTCTTCTGCGAATGGCAGCATCCAGACAACGGGGGTAGGCAGACACAGCGGACCGCAAAACTTCCTGGGGATTTCGGTCTCATGCTCGCTCAAGCGAATTCTTGAGACTGGACAATGAGTTGTGGGTTTTAGTACAAGCTTCACTCTCCAGGATGGACTAGATGGAGTAGTCCATTGGACTCAAATCTGCACTATTAGCAGGGCATTTTTTGGCGGCGATGAAAGAGGAGAAGTTTTGTGATATCCAATTTTGTGTCTTCTTGCTGGCATGAGCAGGAGCGCCGTCCTGCTGGAACGTCCAGTTCCGTGTCCCGAAGTGCCTCTGGGCTCAAGGCTTGACATGATGTTCTAGGACGTCCAAGATGAACACTTGTGTATTTATTTTGGCCTCTTTTCTGACGAAAAACAGGCGAGTTCGACCCGTGAAGCAGATGCCGGAGAAAATCATGATAGATTCCGGGTGGGAAGCACGTGAGACTGCTCGGCCGGCAGCATCAGCTTCTTCAGAATACTGATCAAGCACCCTATAATTTTGTTTGTTGTAGCTCCTCTCCACGGTTAACGTCTTCTGATCGGTAGGGGGTCATGAGATGCTCTATATTCACTGTCCGAGCAAGCAGAGCAGGGCATTTATAACTCCGTGCTTACTGCTGCTTAGGAGTGAGACCATGACGCTCCTGAAACTTGTATGAATTCATACCAAGCTTCTTTCAAACAGCATTTTACATCGGACGACTTGTTGAGTTGGGCAGCCATTTTTTTATGCTTCTGCCTTTTTTGCGGTTCAGGCTTTGCTTGACGATATTTGTGAGACGGGAGGTGGCAGCGGAAGTGGAACGACCACAGCGGAAGTGGAACGACCGTCAGTGTACCTCGATTAAGAGTTCGATGCACGGTCTGAAGGGCGACTCCAAGTCAACGAGAGATCTCCGAAGGGGGAGTCCAGCCCTACTCAGCAACAATATAACACCCCTACTAGGATGAGAACGGACCATTTCGCGAGAATATTGAACTTTTTCAGTTCAATACTTTTTTTTCGTTTAAATCGCTATACAGAACTTTTTTTCTCGTTCAATTCACAATATAAAAGTCAACTCGCTTTAGTCGCTTGTGTAATCGAATTTATTCACTTATTTGACAATTGTTAAGGTATTCTATCCTTTCCTCGTTTTCAATTGTAAGTGATTTTGTGCGTTATTGAATCGAAAGATGTAGATAAAATATATATAATATTGGAAACCAAGATTTTAGTTATAGGAAGATCAAAGGTTAACGCAATTGATGCTGTCATTTAAAATCAACTCGCGCTCGACACGTACCCAAAGTTTGTCACCAAATATACTGATCACCCTGTATTTATAATAAAGGGCTAGATTGAATATACATACCAGTGTGAACCTCGTAACGGAAGCAGCAGAAAAGCAAGTTAGATTAGTTAAATTCCAAAGGTTTTGTTCTGGACAATTACTGAGCATTGGTTGAACAAGTGCTTCATTCATCAAAAAATAAACATAACTCCATTAACCGAAGTTGCCCAAATTCACGTGAATGTGCCTTATTTTCAAAATTTTATTCTGTGATGATGCAATCGGAAAGTTTTTCTATGTGTTTGAAGTTAACCCAAACTTTGAGTGACAACTCCAGTGAACTTCCTTCTTTCTAAGATTTTAAAACGCAATTTGCTCGGATTACGAACATATGGAATTACGAATTTATTTTTTTTCGGCAACAAAAAACCTTAGTTATCAAGAATGGTTTGAATCAGACATCGATAAAAATTACAAAAACGTGATATCAATTGTATTCTCCTAAAAACTAAAGGTCAAAAAGGATCATATTTCAAAAATCAATAGACAATTCAAGTGAGATTTCAATTTTTTGGGTTCTGTAGAGACAAAATTGCATTTTTTAAATTTAATATTCATAAAAACTCATCACCATTGCTGTATACTTGATTGATCGTGCTCATTTCTCATTTAAAAAAAAGGAAAAAATTTTCTTAAAAAATAATAGGTTGTGTAAAAAGTTCTGCCGGTTCAATACTTGGAGATGGATAACTTTAATCGAATTTTTAAAACATGACACGCTTTAATAAGTATTAATTTTTCAGCAGAAGAAAAACCACTTAAAGTTTCCCTTCCATATGTAAACAACGCTTATTACTGTTATCGTGACAAGGCAATGAACAATTTCAATGAGAAATCTGGGCGCGAAAACCGTCCAGACGAATAAATGAGATGAGAAGAACAGCAGAGCCAGTTCGCAACCTCCAAATTTAAGTTTTTATTACGCGTTTCAGTTATTCTTTTTTTTCTCATTCATTCATTTAAGTTCATTCGATCATTCATTTTTTTTCGAATTGATAAAATTTTATAAGACATTTCCGTTTAATTGAACTTAGTTTTTGTAATTCCTCCAAAAGTCATGTTTTCGAAACGCTACATTCGTCACAGTACTGAGAGCGTGACACACCTTTCAAAGGTCTGCTTCTGAATCTAAGATTCTTGTAACTGTTGAAGAATGTCTCAACACTTACAAAAAGAATATTGCTACATGAACGTCTGCTTATGAATCTTCATTATTCTCTTCTTCAAGTGCAAGAGATGGTTGTGTCGAGTCATTTGCTTTTCTGAAGACTTCCGATTTTTCTCTATGGACGACACATCCTCAAAGTCTTCGGTTTCTTTGCTGACGTTATCGAAGTTATGAGATGAAGTATGTAATCCGCATCAATGGCTTTTCTCAACTTGTTCCAATCCGTATTTTCCTTTTCCCCTTGCCATGTTAGTGACGGTTAAAACAAACTGTCCTTTGGTGAATAAAGCAATTCAATTCAATCTCAGATTACGGAGTTGCGCAAGAATCAGAAAACACTCCTCGTAGTTGAGTGAAAACTATAACCTAACAATTATAGTTGAACTATTGACATGCACGTTTACTAAATCATTCAATTCTTAGTAATTGAATGCAGCTAGTTTCTCTTCTTTTACCTGAAAAAAATCTTCCAGTTCCAATTTCCTACATCCTACAATTCCTTGAAATTGAATTAGAAGAATGCCTCAACAGTTAAAAGGAGAATATTGCTACATGAACTAACAAAGTATTTCAGATGCATCACTTAGATATCCTTGAACTTTTGATAAAACCAAAACAAACCTAAAAGAGTGCATGCTCGCATGAACACGAATTCGTAGCATAATCGATCGACGTATTCTGCTTCTGAGAATTCACTGGAAATATAGGGAGATGATAACACATGAGAAAAGCACACTGTTTCTTCCCTACCGCAGAAAAAGTTGTATATCAGATCCCTATTAATGAGGGAATAGCAGGCATCTAAAAGAGCCTGAGGTGTAGATAGGGTGCAGGCGAACAGAGGTTTTGTATCACTAGCCTTTTTATGTATATAGCGCATATATTTTACACGCAGTACGGGTCAAAGAAATACACTGGTAAGAAGTTCTAAAATCCTGAATAATGGTGAGCGTAAACGGATTATGTGAAACGATCTACGTTGTCGTGTATCTTCTTGAGAATGTTTTCTACACAGTTCAAACAAAAACAGAAAACGCAAAACACGACGGAAACCCGAAGACGTTATCTCGAATAATGGATCTCCAATGCTCACAACCAGATTGGTTATCTCGAATAATGGATCTCCAATGCTCACAACCAGATTGGTTCACACTCTTAGACTAATATTGTTTACTGCGGTGTGAGTAAAGACAAAAATTATTTCAACAGACTCCAAAGGGATACTCACCGAACTATTCTGAACGATTTCTCCTAGACGAGCTTTCTGGTTGAAAAACAATGACTACAGAAGAACTCGCTCGAGGTGGTTTTGGAGAATAGACTAACCAGTAAGTCATTAGAAGCAGTAATGGTGCTGAATACATGTTCATCAGTATCTGTCCTCCCACGAAAAATTCGTTGTATTCCGAAAGACCGGTATATCCAGGCCGAATGTCAATCGAAGAAATTGAATTCGATGAACCCTCAACCAAATTCGACAGTTCTAGCATATTGCAGACTTAAGTTCAACTTAGTTTCGTTTGCAGAAACAAGTTTTAGGCCTACAATATTTTAGAAGGAAGCTATAACGTTGTAGAGTAAATTTTACTACACAAAAAGTACAGTTGGTCTTTAAAAAATCTATGCAAGTTGGACTTTGAAAAAATCAACAAAATAGGGATGTGGATTGCGAACTGTTCCGGATTTTTCATTATTAATATTAGTTGTAACGATTTTTTTATTAATATTAGTTGTAACGAGATTGAATCGTAAATTTTTTAAACAACTACATTTTTTACGAGTTTTTTTGCAACACTTTTTACTCCCAATTTTTCCACCGCGATAAAAGGTACTCAGAAAAGTTCGATTTTATTGCCAACATTAGGTCTCTTTTCTCATTAAGCTTTGTTTTTAGTAGTTGTCAAAAGAGTGAAAATATGATTTATCTCATCGCTGATTTGTCTAAGCTTAAAATAAGATAATTCACGCGAGAATGCCATGAGTTAGTATTGCGACATTTCGAGCCCGCGATATTTTGTATCCGACTCTTTGGCACAATGTTACTTGGGCCCTTGCTTTACTTAGAGAGAGGGCACTTTTCTTCGGGGGTTCAGGTTACTTTTCACTGACTTTCCGCTTATTCCAGCCCTTATTCAACTTACTATTACGTATCTTGAAGTCGGATGTGATTAATAAATTGTGTACGATGAATTGATATAATTTTGACAACAAAAATGAGAAATTTACTCTTTTTCAGCAATTCAATTGCGTTGAAAAAATTGTGTCATGTATTTGTTGTAAAATGTGAGTCAAAGAATAAATGATAGATTTGAAATAAACCTTCAATTATACACAATTCAAAGTGACAGTTCACTGGAAACAATGGATGTTTGTTGGTTCACTGCTTGTTTGAACAGGGGTTGGGGGAAATGCGCAAGCAATACGGGTACATTATTGACCTCGGTTTGGACCGATCTGCTCGGCGTGGGGACGAACATGATTCTAGTGCTCAAAACTTAGAAAGAAGTCCGTCGCGTTCCAACCGTACAGTGTAGAGAGGATGAAGATGATTCTAGTGCTCAAAACTTAGTAAAAAGTCTGTTGCGTTACAAGCGTATAGTTTAGACCAACCGAGTAAAAGAATGAAGCAGACAATGCCATTGCCACATGCAAAGCTTCCGCGCTCAGATGTTGAAGGCCGAATCTTTGAGCGAGGTTCATGCCATTCATCCGCACCAGGAAGAGAAGAACCAGATTCTCCTCCCTGCAAAACACCACATAATGTTCTTCCAGTAAAAAGTTAAGCTTTTTTGCATTCAAAAGTTCTCTGAGACCTCATCCTCGTTTAACGAACGACCAATTGTCTTTTCAACGACAATCCAAGGAAAAAGTAGAACCTGGGGGATTTGTACTTGGCTCACAACCCTAAATCCCCATTCACACCTTCTCAATAGAGTGGACTTTAAGTGAGTGAATGATCTCCGTTCTCATTGAATGATCTCCGTTCTCATTGAATGATCTCCGTTCTCATTGAATGATCTCCGTTCTCATTGAATGATCTCCGTTCATTGAATGATCTCCGTTCTCTATGAGTGGTGACCCTTCCCGAGCTCTGCCAATTGATGGCAAATCTCCTCCTAATCTTTGCAACCTCCAAATTCCCACAGTCTCTCTTCCGTTCATCGATAGTCTTGTCCGAGAAACGCTGACAAAAGTTATGCAGCCGCTTCAACAGATGATACTTGCTCAGTCCCAACAGATTTCTGACATGAACAAAGTAATTCTGGACCAGTCACAGCAACTTCTACGGATTAGTGAAGAAATGCAATCCATAAAGTCATCTGTCTCTCCGGCCACACTTAGACCCCACTTGTATTCAGCTATCGTCGAATCCACTTATCGAGACAAGGATATGCTCATAGGAAAAGGTAAACGAGCTGTTATTATCGGACTTCCAGAAGGCAAGTCAGAGGATGATACGTGTTGCAAAGATAAAGATCTTATCTCACGTCTTATCATCAGACTCAATTCAGCGGACCTTATTGACGACCTAGAGAAGGGTAATATCAATCATCATCAGAAAGGCGAAACACCCTTTTCCTAAAGGATGTTACTCCCGAGCTGACCTCTCTCCGGCAGAGCTTCAAGCCGAGAGAGACTGCATCCGAATATCCACTAACCCATCTTTTCCCCCTGCCAAAGTGGTCGATGCTCACCTAATCCCTGCCTTTCCTCGTTTTGCCCAGTCTTACAAACGAGTACCCTATCGACCAATTTCCCCTCCTCCCGCCTCTTCGTCACTATCCCCCTTAGCCAGTTCAACTCAACACTCCCAAATGCCATCGTCTTCGCTGGTGAACTCTGGGGCCCGGTCGACATCTACATTCGAGGCTTCTTCAACTGACTTTCCTTCTCTGGCGGAAAGCTCAGTGAAGCCGCTACAAGTCAGAAGCAGACGCATTACCAGAAACGCCGAAGAATCTGCCTCATGCCCCAGAAAGTCAGACGAATTTGTTTCCAGAAGAAGAAATGTTAGGAAAACCTCTCGTTATTCACCATAGGATAAGTCGGATAAAAGAGCTAGAAAAGAAGTAATCAAATGCTTGTATTTCAACTGTAGATCAGTGATGAATAAGCTATATGATCTTTATTTTCTTCTTCGTTGCTGTAAATATCACATTCTCTTACTATCTGAGACATGGATGCACAGTGAGCTTCCCGACTCCATTCTAACCGATAGTTTACCTTTCACGGTATTCAGAGGTGACAGATTGGCACAAAGAGGAGGAGGCGTAGCCATTCTAGTAGATAATGCCATCTCCTCATCTTTAGTTGTTCAATATAGCAAGGCTCAGTGCGAGGGGTTAGTAATAGACATTTATCCTAACACATCTTTCTCGTTTGCTTTCTCGGCCATTAGACTGATTAATATATATCGATCTCCTAGCTGTGGAGTAGAAAATACAAAGGATCTCTGCTCGTTTATCACCTCTCATGTTACTGAAGTATTTCCCACCATTCTGTGCGGAGACATGAACCTCCCCAAGATAGACTGGGCAAATCTCACCGCTCCCAATACATGTAGTATGTCTCTTGCATTCTTAAACATGACATGCGACAACAATCTTAAACAACTCGTACTTTCTCCCACTAGACTTCAAAATACACTCGATTGCCTGCTCTGTAATTCAAATATCATAAAAGACTGTATTGTCAGGCCTCCCTTCTCCACCAGCGATCATGCCTCAATATACTTTGAAATCAGAGATAGAGCCAAGCGTATTATCACAAGCACCAGCTCATCGTTAGACTGGAAAAAGGCAGATTGGGAAATAATCAACTCAGACCTCTTTAGCATCGACTGGACTTACATGCTCTCAAACCTAACTATTGACGAAAGTGTCGATAAATTAACCAACATCATCCAATTCATAATGGATAATAGGATTCCAAAAAATAAGAATGTCAAAACACATTTGAAATATCCCCCTAAGATAAGAAGATTATACAGCTTCCTACAGAGAAGTAACAAACGAAACCCTCTCTCCATTACGTCATTACGCACATCCAAGAAACTTCACAAAGAACTAGTCAAATTCGAGGTTCTTAGGGAAGACAAGCTTAAGTTCCCGAGAAACTATAAGGTATTCTTCAGAACTATATCCAACCGCATTAAAAGCAACACATCTATTCCTGCTCTCATAGTGAACAATAAACCAACTACTATCCTCTTCGAACAAGCAACTCACTTCGCCGAGTATTTTGATAAGTTACAACCCTTACCAATCAGTGGACCCCTTCAGATCTCTCGCCCGAATTTTCACCTCGACCACATTAATGACATCTCCCCTTTTGAGGTGAACTCCATTCTGAAACGAATAGCTCCGAAACTGAACTCTTCCCCTGACTTTATTCCAAGTAGACTACTCAAAAATTGTCTGGACTCACTGGCCATACCTCTCTCAATCATTTTCACCAACTCACTAACCTTAGGGCACTACCCTCTGGCCTGGAAAAAAGGAATAATCAAACCAGTTCATAAAAAAGGGCCCCGCTCTCAGATCGAAAATTATCGTCCTATCACTATGGTGTGCTCTATGTCAAAGGTATTCGAGAAACTGATCTTCAATATAACTTATCAATATCTGGAAACCAATGGCATACTACATCCCAAACAACATGGTTTCCGTCGGAGACGGTCCACGGTAACATCCCTGGTAGAGGCTCATTCCATTTACCTCACGCTTCAGAATAAAAAAATAGACTTTGACATCTGTCTAGTCGACTTTTCACGGGCTTTCGACTCTGTAAACATAAGATTTCTTGTTCACAAACATGAAAAAGTGGGAATAACGGGCAACCTCCTCTATCTTATCCGTTCTTTTCTCACGAGCAGGTCCTCGAAAGTCTCAATCGGAGAAACATTATCAGGCCCTAAAGTATACAACAGTGGTGTTCCCCAGGGGAGTTGCCTTGGACCCCTCCTCTTTTCAATATTTATAAATGATATCATGGAGCACATAGAGCCAGATGTCCATGGTTTTCTATATGCCGATGACCTCAAAATTTTTTCCAAGAACAGAGACTCTCTTCAGAAAAGTCTGGATTCCATTTCCGATTACTCACTGACTTGGGGACTTGTGATATCAACTCAAAAATGCTTTATCATGCACTGTGGTCCTAGGAATCCAAAAGTAACATATAACCTAGAAGACAATATCATACCAACTACTTCATTAGTGAAAGATCTTGGCATTACATTTCAGGAAGATATCACATTCTCTAAACATATTGAACTAACCTCCCTAAAGTCCCAAAAATGTATAAACATGATCTTCAGAGCCTTTAAAACCAAATCAATTAAAGTTCTGCTCAGAATATACACCACATACATAAGACCCCTTATTGAATATGGGAGTGAGGTATGGTCCCCAGTAACTATCGGTCTCGTTAACTGCATAGAAAAAGTGCAAAGATCATTTACACGAAGGTTACTACAAAGGGCCGGATTACCCAAAATGAGTTATGTTGCTAGACTGAATTTTCTTTCCATCTCCTCGCTTGAATATAGAAGAAATGTGGCCGATCTTGTGTTCATCCATAAATGTCTGCACGGAAATATTCAAGTAGATTACTCAAATATGTTTAAACTTTGCCCATCGCCTTATTCGCTGAGAGAGTCGAATAACTACAGAATATGCTTGCCGTGTAAATATCAAAGCAGAACAAGCACTTGTGCCTCAAGAATGATTAATGTCTGGAATAAGTTACCTTGTTCTTTGGTTTCTACAAGCTCTTCTAGCATTTTTAGAAATGAACTTATCAAGCTTGATTGTGAGACCATTGTCACCAACTCTAGAATACATTTTTAATTCAAGTGCTTTGTTTCTTCAAATGTTTTGTTTCTGTTTCTCCTCTTTTTTTCAATTTTATTTGTGTTCTCAGTTAGCTCTCGAATGATAAAGAGTGAGTTGAATTTTTGGAATTTCAAGTTATTATTGCGGATGAATAGTTCTTAATTGCTGATGAATAGTTCATAACTGAAGATACAAGCTTTGCTTTCTTTGCTTTTTTTTGTGTGCTTTCCTATTTTCCTAAAATGAAATGTTCCTCATTGTTCTTGTCATATTTAGATCTCACTTTTCATAACCTTCACTGAATTCACTTTTCTTGTGACAGTGTCATCTGTTTCGTCACTTAACATTATGTTTTGTTTCAAGCGGAATAAAGAATTGAATTGAAGAATTGAGTCTATTGAGAAGCTATTCTACACATTGAGTTCTTTTCATTTTTCGAACTAGAGTTTGTCTTACAAACCAAAAAGGTGACAAACCTGGCGAGAGAGTTAAGATATAGCATCACCGCATACGCAGCCTCACCTAGGAGCAAAAACAAAAGCGCGCAAGCCCAAACCACCCGACAGGAAGCGTACTCACTGCAATAAAGGAAGAAATAGTTTTCAAAAAAATTGTTCCAAGAAAGTTGATATATCGAATCTCAGATTATTTTTCATATATAGAAGTCTCAAATTTTGTGTTTTCGTAAAAAAGGATTGTAAACAAAAATTAATCAAGGAAAGTAAGAGAGAAATTCCTACGTATCAAAGATTTCAACTTTTTTCAACTACTTTCAACTTACAGACAAACAAATTTAAACGACGAAAAAAATTGGAAATATAATCTTCCGCATTACAAAAAAATGGCATCCGACAATATTAAACCTGATCAGCCCGAGATGCCTCGCAAAAATGGAGGCGAATCCAGCAAATGTAAGCCGTGAGTAGAAACCTTTTCTTGCATAAGTGATATCAAATCTCTCGGGAAATTTTTCATAGCACAGTTTGAGCAAAACCACGAGGAGCAGAAAAAATGGAAGACGGCCCAGACTGAAGCTGAAGCACCTCAAAAAAGCTTAACATGGATATTTACAAAACTTTTCGGAGAGATCAGTTTTCGAAAAAAAAATTCACCAGGATTGTTCACAGCAATGCCAAAATAGCCCATGCAGTCCTCCGTTCCAAATTTCCCCCATATTCTGTGCTCGTAAGCCATGTATAAAATTATCGTGAACCAGTTATCATATGGTCAAAAAAACGTCTTACTGATTCATCATACGTTTCATAAAACCGAGAACCTAACAATTTTTTCCGGGCATTGTGCCTTAGAGATAGCAAGAAATCGCATGGGACAATGTAAGCTTGGTTGGTTTATTGGTGACGCTCTAAAAGCCCCGGTTGCGCAGCGGAGGTTCGGTCTCGGCCGAGTGCCATTTTTGCCCGTGCGATGGATTTCATTCAACTTTTTTGTTGTTGTGATCATCAAGTTTTCTCTGTCAAAGAACTCAATCATCGTCACCTGAGTTCGCCAAAAATGGAGCGTTTGAGTTTGAAACCACAAGGCTTTTTACAAATATCCCAATCACGTGAAATATCAGTGTGATTGGTGATGAACTCGTTTCCTTCAGAACATGGCTAGTTTCGAGAACGCTTCTTGGACTCGTTTTTTTTCATGCGATCTTTTCGATGCAATTCGTTCGAGCTTCTGTTTGCCTCCAAGCCTGAATTGGAAATGATCTGATTCATTTCATTCAGAATCTTTTACCTTGTGAAAAACGTCGACCAATCGGAAAAGTTGCATTCTTCCGCATTCTCACATGGATATATTGTTGTGTTATGTATTGTTATGTCTCTCAGGAAGTGCCGGAGCCATTCAGGATCGGGCAGCAATGGCTCCGCAAGCTCATCTCAAATCAAACCATCTTCATTGAAAACAAAATCTTTGAACATTTCGAACAATGAAACGGTAAGCAAAGCGTCCTTGGTAATCGAAAGGTACTCCTGGTAAGAAGAACAGATATGGATGGTATCGATCCCTTTCGTTGACTTGATTTTTTCCATGTAATTGTACCGTCATAATCCATCTTAGCCGTTGGTTCGGTATTTACATCGTATGATTGTAAGGTATAAATCTTCGCAGATCAGCCTCGCTATTTCATTAGTGAAGCACTTTTTTCGAGTTAATAAAATTACGTCTGGGTTAAACTCTTCTGGGGGACCATCTTTTGTTCATGCAATATTTTGTCCATATTTTCTCGACCATTCGTTATTTTATTCAGACTGTGTCAATACTAACAGAGTTTCTATTGAGAATCTATTAGAGAAGCTCACCAGGTTGCATCGTCCATCTCCTTCGTCTTCCCACTGTGTACGCAACGCTAAAACGATGGAACACGAGAGAAGCCACCGCTGGCAACATTTCATGCTTCCACGTCGACTTTTTATCACTAAGAAGATATTGAGCACCAAGAAGATATCTTCGAATTTCTCGCACAATCAAGAAGACCGAGGTCGAGGAAAAAAAATAAAACCTGAATATATCTGACTGCATAACAATATTGATAAGCTTTCTCTCTTTTTAATAAAGGTATTGAAGATGAATCCTTGACAGAAAACTTTTGCACATACTCTATTTCTATTTTATTAAAAAAAACAATTCATGTAAAGCTTTCGACGAAAGTTTTCAATACTTAAATTATTCATTCATGGAACTAGGGTCACTTAGAACATTGTGTATAGAACATCAAATACATATACAGTACCGCCCAAAATGTTATAATATATTGAATTATTGAACATAACTTTTTTCAACAAAAACGAATGAAGATCAAATTTTCAGATATTTTTTACAAGCCAAATTCACATGTTTCGAGTAATAGAACAAGTTTGGAAAATGCTTTATTAGGTTTATTCGTAAAAAAATGGAAATAGTAAAAAGTGCTTATAGAGATGTTCAGTTTTTTCGAAGTAATAAAACAAATATTCTAGTATTTGGTGGCATATCCTTTCGAGTCAATGACTGCCTGACATCTACGAGGCATAGAATCAATCAAAGAGTCAATGGTTGCCTGCGAAATCGCCTTCCATTCCTCTTCTAGCTGCTTAAACTTTTCATCAGCATTTCTGCATGTTCTTCCCGTCAATTTTCGTTGCAAATGTTCCCATAAATTTTCGATGATGTTCAAATCGGGAGAATGGCTCGGCCAGTCCAAAACATCCACATGCCGACGGCGAAACCAGTTCTGAACGTGCTGAGATCGATGTTTCGGGTCGTTATCTTGTTGAAAGGTGAACCCACGGCCGAATTTGGAGAGGGCCCAAGGGCGCATAGTGCTTTCCATTATGTTCTCATAGCCGTAACGATCGAGATTTCCGACAATACGTCTAATTGGACCCATGCCGCTGGCGGAAAAACAGCCCCAGACCATCACAGAACCACCGCCATGTTTGACTGTGAGCGACTGGTATTGCGGCAGGAAACGCTTGCCCGCTGGACGTCTTACCCACCTCAGACCGTCACTGCAGAACATATTAAACTTGGATTCATCGCTCCAAACAATCTGAGACCACTCACGGCGTGTCCAACTGAGGTGATCCTAAGCCCACTGAACTCGAACTTTACGATTTTTTTCGCTGATGAAAGGCTTCTTTGCAGGCCGCCTTCCATTCAGTCCAGCGGCTTGCAAATGGCGTTTGATGGTAGTTATTGAAGGAGCAGGAGTCTCGGGTGTTGATATGACAGCTTGAATGTCTGTAGCAGTGCGTTTCGGGTCTTCGCGAGATGCGCGCAGGATGCTTCGGTCCATGTACCTCGAAGTTACGCGGGGTCTCCCCGAACTTGTCTTCACGATGACTCGTCCCTGCAATTTTTTTGTGTTCCAAAGTTATTCAGTTGTAGAAAATTCGTTTACCTGGGTTCGAAAACGCCGGAGGATATGGGAGATAGCGCTCTGAGTTACCCCGAACTGCTGAGCGAGCTCGCTCTGTGACCGGCCCTGTTTCGCCCCAGCAACAACAGCTTCTTGCATTCTTTTACTTGTATTTCGATGTCCAACAGTTGACTTGAAACAAAATTTTTATGAATGAAGTTCGGTAAACAAAAAAAAATCAACTAAAAAAAATCATGGAGAAAAACTGAAAAATGGAAGATATACCAATTTCGGTGTATTTCCTGGAGATTCATTCATTTCATTCTTTATTTCCATGTACATGTGTGTTTAACGTGGAATCGAAAAATAAAAACAATATAACATGGATTTTTATATATGATAAAATTAAGAAATGAAAAAGAAGAAGGTGAGGTAATACAGTGACAGTGTATTAAAGCCATTAGTCAGAAACAATAGGGCTAGGTAAAATAGTATGTTTAGGAAGTTCTTTCAGTTTCGTCAGTAACATCATATCAGAATGAATGCATACTATTTCAGAAGGTAGGCAGTTCCATATAGAGATAATTCTTGATGCACATGTAGAGAACCGGGAGCTGTTTATAGCGAAAGGCAATGCGATTCTCAACTTGTGAGCATTTCTAATATTCTTAAGAAGTGGTTTAACAATGAATAGTCTGGAAGAATCAAATTCAGAACACGAATGTATTCTTTTATGGATAAATACTAGGTCAGCAACAACGCGGCGGTATTCAAGTGACTCTAGATTAAGCATTTCTAGTCTTTCAGAGTAATCTAATCGAGGAAGTCCGTTCCTAGCTAGGATTCTTCTGGTGAAACTCCTTTGAACTTTTTCAATGTCTTTCACAAGGCCTATGGTTGTTGGGGACCAAACTACAGTCGCGTATTCGAGGATTGGGCGTACATAAGTGACAAAAGCTAGTGTCAGAACATCAAGAGACTTAGTCTTGAATGTACGCAAGAATAAGTTCGCAAGGTTTGTTGCTTTCTTACAGACAATCTCGACTTGTTTATTGGAGGAAAGATTATCAGAGAACACAACGCCTAAATCATTTACTTCAGAAGATTTTTTCATGACCACTCCGTTAAGATAGTAATTCATCATGGCATTGGAACCGAAGTGTGAAACAACGCATTTTTTAGCAGATAGCTCAAGATTGGAATGTTGACACCAGTTAGAGATGTTATCAATGGCTATTTGGAGATCGGAAGAGAAAAGTGGTACTTCAGTAAACAGTTTCACGTCGTCGGCATATATCGAATATTGCACAGTCGAAGGAATAACTTCCTTTATGTCATCGATAAATAATAAGAATAATTTAGGGCCGATTGTTGATCCTTGGGGCACACCACTAATTACAGAGGAAGTGCTTGAAAACTCGTTGTCAACACAAATAGTCTGCATTCTTTCAGTCAAATAATCACGAATCCATCCAAGGACAGGATTACAAATTCCTATATTTTCAAGTTTGCGTACTAAAATATTATGGTCTACTGTGTCGAAGGCCTTAGATATGTCAAGGAGAACAACATCGACAGCCTTTCCATGAGACAGTAAATCCGCAAGGTAACAATGTGATTGTACTAGTGAAGTTACTGTGGACCTTTTGCTTCTAAAACCGAATTGATGAGGAGATAGAATAGAATTGTTCTCCAAGTAAGCATCAATTTGACTAATCAAAACGTTTTCCATAACTTTAGAGATTGAACAAGTTAACGAAATAGGACGATAACTTGAAAGTTGATCTGCCGCAGATTTGGGTTTAGGGATGGGTTTAACTATCGTCATTTTCCAGAGAGTGGGTGCCTTTCCAGAAAGTAAAGAATTGTTAAAAATAATAGATAACGGTTTCAGAAGCACAAAAAGCAGTTTCTTGAAAACAATATTTGGTATGGTGTCAGGAGAAGTATTACACTTATTGCTCAACTTTCTAATACCATTCAATATCATATCATGAGTTATGAAATCAAAGTACAATTTCGAGGGAGTCGTCGGATAGATCTCAGGAACAATAGAACTAGGGGTCGAGTACACCGAAGAGAAAAAATCTGAGAAAGCTTCGGCTTTAGATAATGAAGTAACCAAAGTTCGATTAGATTGATCAACTATTGTGGGCATTGCTGAATTACGGCCCTTAGAGCGACTGCGACATTCGGAATAAAACAATTTCAGGTTTCCTTTACTAACTAGTTTGCTTTCTTTCTCAATCTGGTGCAAATGTAACTGTTTAGAAAATTCAGCAGAAAGATTGTGGCTGTAAACAGAATTAGGAGAATGAAGTGTAGCTCGTTGAAGCTTGTAATACATTGTTCGGAGCCTAGGTGGATAGAGGTCGATATCAGAGAAATCGGAGAACAATGGGACGAAACGGTCGATAAGGTGGACAAGGATTTGAGATAAATAATAAATCACTCAAAACGACGTCCGGTACGGTACAGACACCCAAAAAAACTTCTGTGAAAATTTGAGCTTTGAATTTTATCTTTGAAAAAAGTTATTTTCAATAACCCTATATATTATAACATTTTGGGCGGTACTGTATATGTATATATATATATAAACAAATATCGAGTAACTGGGACCAAATGATCAAGTAGCCTGGTTGTTCTCGTTTTTTTTGTTTCATTCTTTATTTTTCAAAGATTTAGTTTTATCATTGCATTGCATAGGTTAATAAAAAAAATCTTAAGAGTAAAAAAGACCAAATATATTTATCTTAAGCTAACCAAATTTCCTGTTCCTCTTCCACGTACGATGAAGCGAAGAGAGATACGAAATGGAAGAAGACTAAAGAGTGGAAAATTGAAGGACTCCATTCCCCCAATCGCCGCTCAAGCCCAACAACCAGCAGAAGAGAAACTGCCTGAGAGCCATAAAAGTTAGTAATTGTTGTACGGAGTGTCCCAAATTTGAATCCCATAATTTGACAATTTGACAGTCTCTCTCAAAAAAATAATCGAAGAATATTGGGTTGGCAGGAAAGTTTTCCCCGTTTTCCACAGAAAGTTTATTCAAACCTTAAAAACACAAATGCTACATAGTTTTATCAACAATATATGCACCATGATTTTCAATGACCTTCTGTCATCTGATTGACAGATCGTGATTGTCACTGACTTTCTGCCATTTGATTGACCCTTGTGATAGAACGCGGCTTGGAGAAGTGATGCACCCAGGTTTTGACCTCCTTTTCGTTCTCGAAAGTTTTGTCAACCAGTTGGTTCTGCATTTAGCGGAATATGTAGATGGTAGTCAGATGGAGCCCACTGAATATGCAGGAAAATGCATGATTTCATAGCTCAGCTCTATAAGCTTCCGTACAATTTTGTTTGCGATGAGTGGCCGAGCAGTATCAGCCATGAAGCCAGCAGGAGTTGCCTTTCCATTCTGAGCAGTGATTGCTGTGTGATGTGGATGACTCTGTAACCGATTTTTAATAGTGTGTTAAATCGAGAGACTTTTTCTCTGACCGCAAAGAATCACTCCAGCTGATCTTTATCTCTCTCTCTTTCTCTCTCTTTCTTTCTCTCTCTTTTTTCTCTCTCTCTCTTTCTCTCTCTCTCTTTATCTCTCTCTCTTTCTCTCTCTCTTTTTATCTCTCTCTCTTTCTCTCTCTCTCTTCTCTCCTTTTCTTTCTCTCTCTCTCTCTTTCTCTATTTCTCTCACAATCATGTACTATTTCTCTCTTTTTCTCTCTCTCTCTTCTCTCTCTCTCTCTCTCTCTCTCTCTCTCTCTCTCTCTCTCTCTCTCTCTCTCTCTCTCTCTTTATACTCTGTCAGATTTTTTTTCTCTGAATCTCTTGAAAAACATAACCATCCATGATGCTTTTATCTGCGTCTCTCAATATTACATGCTATTTTCTTTTACGCTCTCTAGCGTTTTTTCTCTTACAGTGTAGTCTTTCTCAGAAAGACATACTTTTTATACACTCTCACCGATGTGTATTTTTGAATCTTTTATTTGAGAATTTTTATCACGTGTTTCCAATAATCACCGTTTTCATACAAGCATAATCTATGGATACGATCTTGGAAGGAAGCCATCTCCTACTCTCGCAACTTGCACTCTTTGCGGTAAAGAATACGTCATGTATTCTTCCTCTTTTGTAGAATAAAGAACACAAAGATTAGCAACAACATTTTATCATCCCAAAGACAAAACGAAACAAACATAAAATGAACTGAATAGCTTAGTATTTTATTACTTTGAGGAAAAAACAAATCGAGTAAAAACAAATCTAGTTTCAACAGTTCATTTGGGAAAAAATCTATATTCGGTCAAGGGTTATGTATTATTATTTTTTTTTTGGAAACAACACAACAAGTCTAGAATTCAACATGATTTATGAAGGAAAAGCTGCAATATTCAGCAGATTATTGACAGAGATTCTCAATTTCAATCAGAGATTATAGGGACTCTCTTAGCCCGTAATGAAAGAAGTATCACAACCACTCTTTCGGTTTGTGAATATCTATTAGGAGATAGAAGTAGATCGATACAAAGTTTTAAAAAAAACTATTATACCAATGTTTTAAACTCCACTTCATGTATTAGTTAGTAAAAAGTTATTATAACTACGTATTTAATCACCACTTCTTAAAGTAGTAAGTTAAAAAAATTATTATAACACTGAATTTAACTTCTTCTTTGAATCACCACTTCATAAATTGAATAACTAAAAAGTTTTTATAACAATGTCTTTAATCAACACTTCATAAACTAGTTAGTTGAAAATTTTATCATAACAAGGTATTCAATTGTATTCAAAAATCACAATAATGTATTCAAAATTCATAAACAGGTAAGTTAAAAATTTTAAAACAATGTATTCAATCCCGGCTTCTCAAATTAATAAAATCAAGACATCATAAGAAAGTGAGCTTTAAAGATTTTCTTACAACTTCGTATTCAATCAACACTTCATAAATAAGAAAGTTAAAAAACTATTCTAACAATGTATTCATACATTGTTAGAATGTGTATGACCCCCCTTCATAAACTAGTTAGTCAAAAATTATTATAACAAAGTATTTATTCCTCACATCATAAACTAGTAGTAAGTTACAAAATTCTTACAACAATGTATTCAATCATCACTTCATAAATTAGTAACTAGATAAAAGAGAGAAAATAATGCAAAACTCTGAGAAAAGATCACGAAGACCAACAACAACATTTTAATTTAGAGAAATCTATTTCAATTCTTTATCCGTACAGTGTTTATAACTATCAAGTTGTATAGTAGAAAACAACCGAACGATTCAAAGCATCAGTTGAGCGATACAGGCGAGCTTACATATAAATCAGCTGAACAGAAGTTAAGAGATAACAACGAAGGTTATCAATCATGATAGAGAGCTTGACGGAATTGAAAAGAAGGTTTAATCAAATCCCAGTAGATAAATAGTAACGTGAGCATACATCGAAAAGAGAAAAAGCATATATTAAACATATGAAATTTTAAATTATAAGACAACTTATTCTCAAACGTTTTTAAAAAGAGCATAGCTTGTGAAGGGGTAAAAGAAAAAAAAAAAAGTCTTTCGAGCATATCATTTCATTCAGAAATGACTCTATTGGCAAAAAAAAAGAGGCATATATGAATCGATGTGGCACAGAGGAAGACGCAGCTAAAAGAGTGACCCGAAGTGAAACGAATTTTTCACTGTAGTGTATTCTTTTACATTTGTATGATAGAGAACACAAATAATAACTGTATATTCTTTCATAAATTAAGGTTTTATATATCCTAACTATTCGTCTTTTCCGCACTTTCATTGAATACAATGTTATAAATAATGAATCATCATGCTCCAGGTCCGTAATCTCTCGAGACGATCTATGGAAGAGAGCTGTCTACAAACCGCTCCGGTAACGTTCTTTAGTCTCTATGGTAAGAATACGTCATAGTGATGTAATATATCGTTAATGTAGTATAAAGAAAACAGAAATTAACAACAAAGTTTTATCGGAAGCAACAAGTCAAATTAGTCTAGGAATTAATTTTAGAAATGAGAGAAAAAAGTAATCAACAAGAAGGAAAAAAAAAAAATGTAAAGAATTGAAAGTAAAATATAAATCGACTCGTATCTATCCTCAAATTAAGATTAGGAAACAGTGAGACATCACGCTTAAGAATACATTGTATATCCAATGAGCTCGAGAAGCATCACAACGAATTAAATGGAAAAAAGAACAAGTGTTCAACATAATTCAACATTTCAACCGCCACTTAATAAAATGGTTAGTTATAAGTTAGTATAACATTGTATTTAATCCCCACGTCATGAAATGATAAGCTAAAAAAAAAAAAATATTCTAAATATGTATCCAATCACCACTTCATAAATTGGTTAGTTAAAAAGTTATTATTTAAAAAAGTCAAGTCCCTCTTCATGAAATAGTTAGTTAAAAATTAGTATTTTTAAAAAAAAAAAATTATTCATTCCTCACATCATAAACTAGTAAGCTGAGAAAAAAAAATCTAGCAATGTATTAAATCCCCGCTTCATAAATTGGAAAGTTAAATTCGGACAACGATGTATTTAATCACAACTTCATAACTTAGTTGAAAAATTTTCCTAAGAATGTATTCAACCAGCACTTCATAAATAAGCAAATTAAAAATTATAACAATGTAATCAATATCCACTTCATAAAATTAATTAGCTGAAAATTATCATATTTTTTGTATTTATATACTGGAGAGTAAGACAATAAGGAGGTTGCTAGGCTCCTATAGGCAAAAAAGATCGTTTTTGAATGAGATATACTCAAACCCCAAGCACAGGATCATTCATGCAAAGCGTCTACAGCCTTTTGAAGAGGATCAAAGTCGCGGGTAATGTAGATTTTCGCGTCATCTGCAAAAAGTATACAGTTAACTCCTTTTAAGAGGAGGGTAGACAAGCCATTTTTATATAAAATAAAGAGAGGAGACCCCAACACACACACCTTGGGGTACGCCTAGTTTAACACAGAAAAAATGAGAAAAATACGACGAAGATTCATAAAACAACTCAATTGAAAGTTGAATAGACTCAACCCATCACATTGTTATACGATAAAATTGATTTAGACATGCAAAATACACGAAGCGATCATTTATATCAGAAAGTTGGAGAGGCATTACACTAGTTAGGCAAATTAATTAAGCTTATTTAGTATGTCTCAATAAAAAACTAAGTCGGAACACATTAGGAGAAAACTAATAATGTGACGGAGGCCACTCAAATTCAGTCAGAACATATATAAGCAGTTGCATCTAAAGTTAGAATGAGGTAATGCCACCTCCATATAGACGGTCCGGGAAATTTCAGGAAGAGGATCAGCTAGGGAATTTTTTAAGTGTCTCCGGGGAGCTAAGAGGGGTGGTCGCAAGAGAATACATGCACTTTGGTCAGGTACTATCGAATTCATATTTTTAGTCATTAGCATCAGAGAAATCAGTCAATGAGAAAGCAGGTATTGATGAAAAAGCAGGTCAATGAAAAAGCAGGTATTGACAACGATGACAACGGTCATGAGTTTACCTTAGTTTCAAACTCGAACACCTATAAACTTGCGGCACATTCATCATAAAACTCTATTAAACTGATGGAGTTTTGAGAACAGTCAATCATATAGGTTCCAAGTTTGTACAACAAAGAAAAAAGAAGAGACAAAAGTTGAAAATTGCTTCAAAGCTGAATTAGTTCGTTCTCAACTGAGCTCATAGAGCGATTTGTATTATTTTTTGCAGTTAGAAAACAGTATTATATTCCATCTAGTATTAATCGAAAGTAAAACAAGATAAGTCTGGAATTCCCCTGAGCAAAAGCATTTCCTAACCTTAATGAAATTACTACTTATAATATAATGTCAGGTTTAAAGCCATACTACCTACGTTTATAGAAAAGGTTAGAGATTAGATTAGAATGTGACGAGATTAACTGTTGAGCGTTACTTTCTGACATTTTTATGTTTAAAAAAAAAGAAAAGAAGAAAACTAACCAGAGCAGGCGAGTATTTGACGATGTGACCTGTAGATTTTTATAATTTAATCCCATCACTCAAGTTATTGACAAGGATGACAACGTTCAATGTGGCGACAACGGTCAATATATGATAGAAACGTGAAAAAAAACCCTCAATATATTCCTTCAGTCGTTTTCTCCAGCGATTGTATTGAACTTCATGATGAGAAGTGTCGCTTGATTGAGATACATATTTCGATCATTTAAATGATAGAAAATGCACAAATACATTATCAGATTCATCTGTGAGTAAGTAGAATTTATCGATTTTTTGAACTTCCTTCTTCACCGTTCCAAGCTCGACGAAGAATTAGGTCTGTATCCCTAATAGCAATCAATTCATCGCAGTTTTCCTCTCTTTCTTGATGAGAGCTTCATAGTCAGTAAAAGAATCAACAACTTTCACGATACCCTTCTCAGGTATAAGAGAAAGTTTATATCTAGACATGATGAAATAAACGAGGCATTCAGACTGCTTTCAACTATTCATACAAGACTTGAGGTAATGTAGGTATGATTTATACAATAACAAATCGTTTTCCTCGAACTCCTACGATGAGGGCGTTTCGCTAATGTCTAACGCTTTTACTTTTACATCTGTTGCGGTAAAAATAAAGAAAAAGGTTACCACACAATGCTAAAATCACTCTGAATACAGTAAGGGAATATCTCCACCCTGTTAAAATTGGAGATCCTTTTTTTTTTTGAGAACGTTCAAACACTCATCTCCATTGGAATCAGAGTATGTAATTACTGAACTTCATGTTGTTTTTTTCTCTAACCGCCTCTCTTTTTTACACACTCTTTCTCTATCCCCTCTTTCCCTCCCTCCCTACGTCTATTACTCACCCTTTTTCAAGGGTATATTCCTCTAACCGTCTCTCGCTCTCAATCCAACAGACTTTTTTCTCGCTACTCTCTAATACATATTTTCAGAACCTTTTTCCAAATTCGAAGTGCAGGATGATGAAGTCATCAACCCCTCAAGCTATAAATCTTTGTTTCAAACCGCTTATATGTACATACTATGTATCAACAAGGCCTCTCCAACCTGTTGTAGTGCAACCTTTTCTCCACTACTCATGTGTTGCGCCAATCTCTCTGTACTCTTTGCGGTAAAGAACACACATCTGTGTGTGTATTCTTTCACATTTGCGGAATGAACCAGACAAGGGTTAATAATTTTTTTCATTAACTACAGAACATACCAATTCAGAAAAAAAACTTTTAAAGCGAAGTATGTAAAAGAGAAACATACGTATCAACTAAATTTAACAATTGCGAGAATAAGATGTAGCAAAAGAGCTAGTGATAAAACATATGTGGTTCTTAGAAAAAATAGTTGATTGAATGTTAATCTAGATCTAATAATATATACCTAACAGCTCCTTTTTAAAGTCCACCATAGGGACTCCCCTAGCCTCGTCCACCTCCCTAAGGGCTTCCTGGGCCCTGATGCGGTAGTATTTCATCAGCACCTTAGCGGTTACATAAGCCCCTCTATTCACACGGGTGCAATGTATTAGGAGCACTTGCCCCTCTTTTCTTCTTAACATGAAACCATTAAAGATTTCATACACCCGGTTGATTATGGTCTCTGATGGGCAACCCTGAGCGACAGGGAGGGGGTGGTGAGAGATGCCGCGTTGCTGAAGGATCCGGGGATCGTAGAACTCTGCATTGCAGAGATCCACGACCCCGAAGAGGTCTCCGAAGAGTTCCACCTTCCTTATTAGATCGAGGGTGTTGTACGGCGATTGGTTGAAGGCACCCCCCTTCCAGGGGGTCTTCCCATTTACAAGGACACCCCTGATGGGTTCTCCTAGGGCGGGGAGATTTTCCCAACCATTTTTCGGCTTCTTGAGGGCCAGAAGACGGTTATGTGTGCTCGGCTGAACACACATGTTGGAAGGTGATGTCACGGTGAGCGGGCTCTTCGGAGGGCAGGTATGTCTTGCGTAGGAGTCGTCGGCGTTGGTGAGCGGTGCGGGCGCATCCACCCCTCTGCCGTCCTGCCGGAGACGCTCAAACATGTCCAGGACCTCAACTCAATTCAATTAAATTATTTATTCCGCTATTAGTTATTGAAATGGTTTCATAAGTGAGGTTGTTCCATAAATTAATGGCTCTAGAGACAAAGGTTGATTTTAGGACGTGATATTCTCAAACAAAGAGTATTTTTTCAAGTTTAAAGAAAGAGGACATCCTGAAGATCCTCCCGCAAGCAACGAGCTGTCGCTTCAGCCGCTTCGGCGCGTCTTGTCAGCTTGCGTATTTTATCGGTTATAGTTAACATGCTCCTTAATTCAAAAGTGGTTAGTTTGTTTTTCTTTGCAAGCACTTCATATGATAAAAACATGTAAAAATGAAGAAAAATTTGGGGAGGGTACAGGGGTTGGGTGTACAGTGTAGTGTGAGGGGGAAGGTGGTAGTGTTGGGCGGGGTACTGTTGGGTACGGTACTGAGGGTCAGGGTAATTTCGGAAAGGGTACAGTTGGGGAAGGGAGTAGGTTTGGTTGAACAGGACAACCTCAACCCTTCGGAGGCACACCTCCAGATCCTTTTTCAACAGGACTAGTTCGCTAACGAAGTCCTTTTTTAGCAACGGCGAATGATGAGTATTGTCATATATATAGAGGACGCCCAGAGCCAACCCCCGCTCGATTAGTAATCGTTAAGAGCCCTTTATCAACATTCTTAAGAAGAAGAAAAGTTAACCAGAGATGCCACGGATAAGTCGGTAAACCCTTTGGTCTTGCAACCGTTCTCCTCTCAATAATCACTGTTTTCATTTTCACACAATCTATGGATACGATCTTTGGAAGGAAGCCGTCTCCTACTTTCGCAACATGCTAAGGTTATAGAATTTGAAAGGTTAAGTTAGAAAAAACCACTTTCATTGTTGTCAGAAGATGTAGAGAAAGCCTTTCATCAAATCAACATTCACAATAAAGACAGAAACTTGACAAGATTCCTGTTCTACAAGAACCGCATAATCTATGGATACGGTATTGGAAGGAAGCCATCTCCTAATCTCGCTACTTGAAATCTTTGCCGTCAAGAATTAGCGAGAGAGAGATCGGTTAAAGAGACGTAGCCAGATTAATACCTGACAAAATTCATTATGAAGGTCTCTAAACTGGTTTTTAGTAAAGTTTTACTCAGAAAACTAGAACAATTTTGATGATGTTTAAAAAATGGCTGCGAAAAAAGTTAAGTTTGAGTTTACTTAAAAGTTTACTAAAAGCATAAGCGAGTAATAACAAATCTAGTTTCAACGGTTCATTTAGATAAATCTATATTCAGTTTCTTTTTGTCTTTGCGATGATAAAATGTTGTTGCTAATCTTTGTGTTCTTTGTTCTACAAAGGCGAAA
>CAXKTG010000166.1:0-47223 GCA_964056735.1 Allodiplogaster pararmata
GGAACATTCTGAAAAAAACTGAAAACTTGATGAAAGGAATTCGGTATTAAGATAAGAATAAGAGAAAAACTTCTTTCGCTCTTTCAAGGGAATACTTACTTGAACGGCTTTTTTGTCATTCAAGTCGAAAAACAAAAACTTTTTGGACTCTTGAATTAAAAAAAATTTCCTTTTTGCTCCGGTTTTGCGGTTTTCAAATACCCTTCATCTCCTTATTTTTTTTAATTGCAGAAGGTTTCGGATGTGAACGATGTGGGAAGATGTTCAGCTACGCCTACTACCGTGACAAGCATCTGAAGTACACGCGCTGTGTGGATCAAGGCGACAGAAAGTATCCCTGCCCAGTTTGCCCAAGGTTCGTCTGAATTTTGAACAGTTACAGTTACACCTTTGGTGAACTATGAGTGCCTTTGTTCTACGAATTCTGTTCCCGAATCCTTGCGTATCAGAAAAGAGATTGCAGGTCATAGGAAGAATTTTCTAATACTATTTGCTTCGCACGCTGTTGAAGTATTCGATTTATGCTAGATGTGGACTCTTTGAGAATAAATTGATTGCGAGAGAGATATGAGAGAAAGTTTTACGGTTACTTTTTAACCCCGCTTTTTTCAGAAGCATTAACTTATTTAGATGTAAAAGTGTTTAAATGTTAATTGTTCATCATGATTGTGCCTCAAACTTGACGAAATATCTTATTTGAAGCCTACCATAACTTATTTTACTGTAGACTGTGTTTCGATTTCAGTTATTCTTTCCAATTTAGTGGCTGTTGAAGAGTCGTTTATTGTCTTTATCCTTTCCATAAGTTTCCGCTCCCCCCTCCCCCCTCCGCCCCACCCAGGTCATCTTGTTTTCAATTTTATCAGATAATCTTTGATGTTTTCGGCAAAAGAAATTTTCGAAGCTCTATTCCGTAAAAGCACCTGGAAGAATCTTACTTGAATATTTCTTTTTTCTCTCTCTGCCATTTGACCCCTTTTCATTCTCATTTGCTTCTTCATACTCACTCCCTCTGTTTCTCTATTTACCTTCACTTTTTCTTGGTTTTTTTTATTAATTGCTCTCTTCTTTTTCTCAAATCTTTGCTCGTCTTGTTCCTTTTCCTTGTCTTATTCTCAGGTGACAATCTTTTCCTTTTCTGTCATGGTTTTTTTGCTCCGTTATGTACTTCGAATCCGAATCATTCCACTGTTTATGAAGTATGTTTGTTGAGCAGATAGCGGAGCGAATAAATGCTTTTATTCTTATGTTGCTCCTCTTTCTCTACATATATTCTATCTTCCTTCAATGTACGTTCTTCTCTTTTTATCTCTCTTTTTCTCTCTCTGTCTTCCCTCCGTCTCTTTCTTAAAATCTTACTTTATTTCTCCTTTTTTCCCTTCTTTTTCTTCATCGTCTTTTTCTCTCCTCATCTACTCTTTTAACTCTGGTCTCCCCCGCTCTCTCTATCTCCTTCGTTCACGCGTTACTTCCCTCAGTGTTGAAGTATCTTCATCACCTCTTCAACAACTTCTATTCACTTCCTCTTCCACTTCTCAACTCGTATAATAGCTATGAGTGAAGTAAGTAACAATTGAGGGGTGCCTTCCATAGAGAACATGTCAATATTAAGGATGAGCATAGAGATCGAGGGAGAAGAACGTCATGAAGGAGGGAACTAGAGAATATCATATAGAGAGTTGCACTGGAATCCGTTAATAGCAAACTGCGGAGTTTAAATTGAACCTTCGTGACATATCATGAACGATAGTTTCTACTTCGTTCAAAGTTCACTGCTTGAGTAAATTGTAGAATAGAATAAAGTCGCACCAAAAAACTACTAAACCGTCTGTATTTAATATAGTAAAAAAATATTTTTTTAATGAATTAGCTGGTTTTTCAATAAAATGTCTCCCAGTATGTTATACTCGGCTGTTTTAACACCACAGTCGCCTGAGGAGTATGATTTATAAAAGAACACATGGCTATGTAGCTCATTCAAAACCTTTCTATGACTGATTTCACTTTCAGTAGTTCGATAGAAAACTTTAAAATTTTCTATATACGTTCAAGCCCGTGCAATTTTCGAAATTCTTGAAGATCATTCGAGAAGCGAGATCGGCTGCGTATCCACATTCTGCATGTGCACGAGAAGCACCGGCCGCATGGTTGCTCTGTGTGCGGAAAGCGGTTCTCTCAGTCAAGCAGTCTTAATAAGGTCAGCCAGAGCAGCAAGGCAGCCGCAACCGAAAATGGCGCTTCTTATTTAGAAGCATGATCGTCTTACATTTTAATTCGACCTCATCGGATGCATTAACGACTTCTGTTGTGATCTCCCTTACAATTCGCATAGTTCAGGATGAAAAAGGGGGGGATATTTCTAAAGACAACTTTCGAAAAAAAAACTATTCAGCACCTACGAGTTCATTCCGGAGAGCGTCCGTACTAAGTGTACGTTCTGCACGAAGGCCTTCACAGCTTCCTCTATTCTGGCGCACACACATCAGGCAGCACAGCGGAGAGAAGCCTTTCAAGGTTGTCATCAATAAATATTTCTTGAGAGTACCATCTTCGAGCATCATAACATCATCCTTAAACGATAATACTTACCCAAAAACTCTATTTTCCTTGTCTTTTGAAAAGTTTCCATCTAGAAGTTTTCAGTAACACAAATTGAGGGCAGTTACGACTGGTTGAGTATGAGAATTCCCTAAACTCTATACACAGGAAAAAAAGTAGTCGACTTTGCGGAATCGAACCAACTCAACTCTCATATTTCTGACCGAGGGAGGGCGAGTGCGTAACCAGTAAAACTCATAATAATTCGCTCACTTTTTCCAAGTTTTGAAAATTTACCAGGAATCTCGGGTAAGAAAATAGTCATGTTGTAGAACATAGAGCTAGAGTAACTGTTTCGTACGACATGAATAACCTCTGATGAACAGAACCGTTCCGGCTGAAGTAGTTTAAACATGAGTTTTATAGCTAGTTGATAGCTGTGAAAGTCTATCAATCTGATTCTTTTACGCATTTCTGATCCGATTATGGTTATCAAGTTAGGTTATCAAGAATGAGATTTAAGCGTAAAATTGATACTCGCGCAGGTATTTATGAATAGAAGTTCGTTATGTGAATGCAAAAATCGTTATGTGAAAAAAAATATTTAAAAAAACTAATTGCATCAAGGGCCTAGATTTGGTTACTGAAGGTCGGAAACGAGTTTGGGTTGCGGTAGCTCACATATGAATTTCGATTACTGCGAGTCAGATATTAATTTTGATTAGAGTTGGGTCCCTTTTCTATGAGTTCTATGTACTTAAGTTCGGATATGATTACCTTCAAATCGGAGTTTAGGTTACTTTATGTTAGACGTGAGTTTTGGTTACTGTAGGTCAGATATAAGATTTGGTTGCTGAAGGTCAGGGCTCAACTGCAGTTTCAGTCAACCCCGAAGTCAAAAAACGCAGGTTTTACAGTAAACAAACGCACTAAAAGAGGAGGAGGAGCGTACTTCTTCTATTTTTCTTTCAGAAAGAGATTTTTCAAGAAAACTCCCTTCCCTCCCTTTCTTCTTAGGGTCCTTCTTCCTTTAGGGCACCCCTTCCTCCTTCCCCTCCCCTCTAGGGTTCCATTTCCTCTCCCACCCTTCTCCGCTTAGGTAGGGCCCTCTTCCTTCCCTTTTCCTTTTTAGGGCCCCCCTTCCAAAGTCATGCTTAGCCTCAACCCCCTTCCCCCTCACCCTCCCCTTCCCGCTTTTAGTAGTGCCGGGCTGACTGAAACTGCATTTGAGCCAAGGTCAGACTAGCTAAAGGTAACTAGAGATCTTAAATTTTTTTTATAGATTAGTTCGGACAATGAAGAGCTGGAAATAATGTTGTTCGATTGCGCATAAATTATATTCATGTTGAGTATTAGAGTGAAGGCCGTTTGTTGAGTGCTGCCATTGCGGGAAGGCTTTCGCCTCCCACGCTGCACATGACTCGCACGTGCGTCGAAGTCACGCCCATCAATCGCCTCCTTTGTTCAAACGAGAAAAATAATTTTAGAATACAACTTCGATAGTTTCATAGGAATATTTTAGTTTGATAAAAAAATCCGGTTCTTGAGCTTAACAAAGACTAGGTCATCTAATTTTTTCCACACGTGAATTTTGTTTTTCGAGCTGTTTTTTGTGTGTTGTGAGAAACAGCTGCTTTAGCTAAGATTCTAGTTTTTGTGGTAACTCTTATTGAAGATAACGTGAATAAACATTATGCATCAAACATCGCTAGACCCCCTTCAAGCCTTTAACAAAGTTATCTCTTTGTTCGCTCTTTTTTGTTTGCGCTTTTGTCTAACTTCACATACAGTAATCAGCCCACCGAAATGCAATTTACTAGTCCCGTCACTAATTGTTTGATACGGCCTCGTTAGCATGAACTGTAACTAAGCTCTAAGGGTATTTTAATGTAAAAATAACAAATAACATGAATTCAACAACATACGAAGTTTGAGAAAGCGCGACAGAAAAGAGGAGAACAAATAATAAATTGCATTTCCGCGAGCTGATTACGGTATGAGAAGTTTGACAAAAAAACGATAAAAAAGATCGAACAAGTGATAACTTTGTTAATGGCCCTATTTAAAGATCATTGCTTTCACCAATCTGCTGAGTTAGCTTTCAAATTTTATAAAAATTAAAAGTTTCAGTCTGTTATTAATTAAAAAATAGAGAAAGCAATATTTAAACGAAATTTGACCTGAATCTATGAAGGTTTTATAATATTTTACTGGAGTCATTATTTGAAAAAAATCTCATCGAAATTGAAGATACACATAGTATTGAACTCATAAACATTTTCCCCAACCGTCTTTCAACACAAATTACGTCAACATGCAAAAAGCTTGACACATATTGTGAGAGTTGGTTCACTGCGACACAATCACAAAACTCCTAGACCTCAATTCTTGCGACCATTGAAATCTAACAATCAGGGTCGAAGCCGACTTCTTTGAGTAGGCTGTTTTAACATGAAAAATGTTTTAATAAAATTTTCTGTTTTATTAGAAGTTTCCTATGACGCTCATTATTTGCGTGAAATAAATCCGATTCAGGCTTGAATATTCAATTGACCATCTACAATGCTATTTAAGAATACTAAAGCAAAAATTAAAATTAAAAAGTTCTTTTAAAACTCCTGTTTATAAAAATTTGATTATTTTTTTGCTTGAGAGCTGAAAATTAATAGATCTCTCCATGTCAAAAGCTAATTGTTTTGCAGTGAAGACTTTGAAAGTGAAGACTTTAAAACACGATCGGCGGCAGTTTTTATAACCTCAAGGACTTATCTGCAACAAGATAAACGTGTCAAAACAGAGTTTCTATGATCAACTACTGGACCTAGAGTTTTCATCTTCCCGGCCCTTCTTCGCAGCCGCAAAGCGAGTTCTCTTATTTCCAGCGTCAGTCATCCTAGACTGCTTATCGACGTCGGTGATCGCGGACTGCATTATGGATCGCTTATCGAATTCATTCATCATGTACTGTTTATCTGCCTCAGTCATGACGGATGGCATGACGGACTCCTTGTCTTCTTCCGTCATCCTTGATTGCTTGTCCGCTTCGGTTCTTGAGGACCTCTCAGACGACTCAGATCTATAACATGGTAAAAAAGTATAGAAGGCTTGAGATAGTTGTTCTTTCGCAGCTTGCACTCAAATTACTGAAGTCACTCTTTGAACTGATTTTTTAGAGTGATTGTTATGATAATCATTAGTATTTTTTGGTAGCAGCTATTGTCATGAAAACCTGACTAATCTTCATTATAATCTATTTTTCTGGGACTAAAAAAATCTTCAAATTCTCAGTACACTCCATTTATCTGTTCAGGGTCGAGAAATTCGGCCCACATCACTCACCTGAGCTATTCCAACCATACATAAGCAAACGTCAGACTGAACTATTCACTTTTAAAATTGTCCAGCGAGCTATTATATGTTTTAAATTTTCCAGCGAGCTATTATATGAAAAGTATAGAAAATTTCATTGTCATGAATGTCTGTCTGTCTCGATGACTGTCTGTCTCAATGACTGTCTCAACTCTCAAGATAAACGACAACCATCACTTACCGAATCCACTCACCTCGGGTATTCAAACCATGCGTCTAAAACACAAGTTAAATATAAGAAAGACTTTTTGAGTCCTTGATCGGGAAAGATCCGCCAGTCCCTGTTACTAACTGAGAATGCGGCTCAACAATGTTGATAAACTGCGGCAGATCCTTCTCGGGAAGGTCATCGGAAGAAGAGGAGCTGGTGGAGTTCGTCGACGTCTTAGTCGTGGTCCCAGTTCCTGTCTCATCTGCGTCTTCTGGCTTGTCCATTTCCACTTCGAAAGCAGTCACATCCTGTAATTTTTTTCATGAAATTTTCTTCATATTTCATGCAATACTCCTACTTTAAACAAGATAACGATAAACAATGCATGATTTATTTCAGCTTTAGAGTCTTCTAGTTATGTGGTGTTTAATTCATGTTTTTGAAAGAAAATAAACAACAGAAATTTATAAAACCCATTTTGATATGAATGAAAAATGTAACAATAGAGACGATTTGAGCGCCATGCAACTAAGAAACTGGTCGTAAGAAATCATAATCATAGGTAAACTGCTAACTGGCAAATTTTTTGGGACGATTGACCTACCGACGCTCTTTCTTGGCTGCAATTCGATCCCGCCTTTTCGCCGTTCAGCCAACACCCCTCTACGACAAAGGGGTGCAAAGGGATCGACATCCACTCCCCCAATCGTAATCCCGAGTGGTCGAACATCATCTCATTATCATCTCTCATTTTTTTCTCTTCCGGAGTTGCACATGCCGGCCACGCTACTCCGTATTTTCCTAATCCACGACGGACCTGCCCAACATGCGGACACAACGCATCACACTGCTCCTTTCAATGCTTCAGCTTCCTAGACATGACACACTGCAAGCCGAAGTGCAGTCACCTCGCCAAAGTCTCTCTCTATGATCAGCAAACATACAGATGTCTTCCCTGATGAGGAAGGATCGCACATCCTGTTGTTTGGGCCTTAAATGTGCATTATCATGTGTGCGTGTGTAGTTCAGTGGGGAGAGCATTCGCCCGGAACGCGAAAGGTCACGGGTTCGGTTCCCGTCACACCACACGATTTTTGCACAAGTTTCTGCGAAGAATCCGCTCCTCTGCTCGGTATAAAAATTCGTTGCTTGAGATCAACGAGGAGTAGGTAATACTCTTATTTATATGGGGGCCGAACCGGGATGAGAAGAGAGGATAAAAAGAGAAAAGAGAGAGAAGAAAAAAAGAGAAAAAGGTAGAAAACCCGAGCATGAGCTAGTTCGCAGAAACAAAGGCGCCTAGACCTCTGACCCTAGACCTCGAGAGGCCTCGGTGTTGAGAGGGGGGCATGTTGTATGGGCCTTAAATGTGCATTATCATGTGTGCGTTTGCAGCTCAGTGGGGAGAGCATTCGCCCGGAACGCGAAAGGTCACGGGTTCGGTTCTCGTCACACCACACGATTTTTGCACAAGTTTCTGCGAAGAATCCGCTTCTCTGCTCGGTATAAAAATCCGTTGCTTGAGATCAACGAGGAGTAGGTAATACTCTTATTTACAGGCCTAGCCATGCTAATTCACGACGAAATTCTCGAAACACACTGGCAACAGTGGCCATTCGTGACTCTACAGCCTTAAGAGCCTGTCACGGATGGAGCCGGATCATCCAGTCCAGAATCGAGCGCGACCTCAGGTGGCGGATAGAGGGACGCCTCCCTACGAAGAGTTCGTGCTGGGAGGTAGCGGGAGAAATCCCGCCGCGGACCAAAACTGGGTAGTATAGCTCGTCAAAGGAGGGCGATGCCGGACCGGTCTGGGCATACCACCGGACAAAACAACAGCCGATACTCCGCTATACTTTTCAATGGCGAGTCGAGGCGCCAGTAAAATAACCTCTTACCCTTCTCCGGTTAACGAATGGGTCTCGCCAAGAGGATCGCCGACTGCGGTGCGAGTGTAGACGGAGAAAATCTCTCCGAACTCAAAAGGATCCTCACCAACCTATCCCAAAAGGACTCCCCTCGACAGGACCTATGGGAACCGTTCCAAATGTCCACAAATTCCTGGATACACTATCGTAAGAAAAGATCGTGAGAAGAACTCCGGAGGCGGTCTTATTACCGGAATCAGCGAATCACTGTCCTACACTGTAATGCCCTCTCCGACCGACACACATTTGGAATCTCTCACGGTCCGCATATTCGATGCCGATGGGAAGTCGCTCGATGTTACCAACATATACATACCACCGACGAGCTCTTGCACCACTGGTTACACGCCCGACCTCACTCCGTTCTTACACAATCGCGAGAAATCCATCATACTCGGTGATCTTAACGCTCATGATGCCGCATGGTACTCCAAATCTTCAGACAGCAGAGGCTCTCACATCGCAGAAACGATCGATGCTTCAGAACACGCCGCAGTAAACCGTGACACGCCTACCAGAGTACCAGTCAACGGAAGACCATCTTCTCCAGACATCTCCATTTGTTCGCTGGACTTACTTTCTCAAGTCTCATGGAAAACAATACCATCTGGAAGCTCCGACCATCTACCCATCGTAATCGTCCTTGAGGGTTCCAACTACATCCGCACGCACAGGAAAGTCTCCTTCACCAACTTCGGAAAAGCGAACTGGAAAATCTTTGAACAGCTCGTCGAAGAAAAGTTATCCACGACACCTCTTCCCGACCTCCCCGCCGCCCAAGCTGAGCCCTTCTTCCGGAAGATCCTGTTATCTGCAGCCGCCAGCTCAATCCCACGCGGTCGCATCAAGAAGAGAAACGTTGCCTTAACACCAGAAATCCGAGATTGGATGACCAAACGAGACGCTTTACGAGAATCAGACCCATCAAGCCAAGACATCAGCACCCTCAACATGAACATCAGACGAGCCACGGACAGAAACAAAAGGGACATCTGGAGAAACTTCATGGAGACCTTTGATCCCAAACTAGACAGCAAGAAACTGTGGAAAACGATCAAGATGTTGAATGATAAAGGACGTCCCCCACCAAACTGCGCCATCGACTTCGGGAAAGGACCCCTCACATCCTCCTTCGAAATCGCGAACCAGTTCAACAAACGCTTCACACGCCCAGTCGACTACAAAACAAAAAAGGAAAATCGGAAAACCATGAAGAAAGTTCACAACATACACGCTAAAGATTTTTTCGATTACTCAGAGGCCGCAGTGAAATCAGCTATTAAGAAGACAAAGAAATCAACAGCCCTCGGACCGGACGGACTCGCTCCAATACTCTTCCATTATCTCGGGAACAGAGGTATAGCCGCCCTCACAAAGCTCATCAACGACTCCCTCAGCTCTGGCAGAATTCCCATGATTTGGAAATCTTCAGTCACTCTCCCACTCCTGAAAGCAGGAAAAGTGGCAACGGATGGACCAGGATACCGACCGATCTCCTTACTCTCACCGATGGCGAAAATCATAGAACGACTTCTGTTGGAAGAACTCAAGCCGTACGTAAGAGTAGCTGAGCACCAGCATGGATTCATCACAGGAAGATCCACCACCTCTGCCCTCCTCACTCTTTCAAAAGACGTAGCTGCAGGCTTTAACGCGAAGAGACCAGCTAAACGTACAGTGATGTTGGCATTCGACATGTCAAAGGCCTTCGACAGCATAGACATAGCGGTACTCATAGATCTCGTCCTACAAACCGACGCCCCAAACTTCGCAAAGAAATGGCTAGCATCGTACCTCAGAGGACGAACGAGCCGTACATCCTTTCGCGACGTCCTCTCAAGCTCATCCCTGATCAGAAGCGGAGTCCCTCAAGGCAGCGCACTCTCACCGCTTCTTTTCAATTTATATCTAAGCGATCTTCCGAACAACGATCCAAACATCAAAATCGTCTCTTATGCTGATGATATAACGCTATGGGCGTCAGATCCGAGCATTTCCACTGCCTCGCTACACATACGATCCGGTCTCCCACACATCGAAAAGTTCATCCACGATCGTGGACTATCTATTTCTCCTGCCAAAAGCCAGCTTCTACTCTTCACACCTTACAGCAAAGAGTACAAGACTATCCTAGATGTCTCGATCGGAGGTCAGAGCGTACCCACCGTGAATACCGCCAAAATCCTTGGAGTTACATATGATTCTATGTTCACATTCAGTCATCATGCGAAAGACATAGCAGGCCGAATGTCGCAACGTAACAATGTACTGAAGGCGCTAGCAGGCAGTAGCTCCAGCCTGGGCCAGCTTTCTCTCCTCCTCAGCACATACCAAAATTCAAAGAGGACAGAACAATGGCCTGCGTATCGTAACAGGAAACCATCAAATGGCCAGCGTCGACCACATACATGCTGAAGCTAAAGTTATGAGATCGAAATCGCACCTTCACATGCTATCAGCCCAATACTTGGCAAGGACCTTGAGCCAAACTCACTTCCATCACGGATTATTTCTCCAAGGACCCCCACCACGCAACATGAAAGCTGATCTTTACATCGCATGCAGAAGCACTGTTGAAAGAGCCCTGTCGGAAACAGCAGAGAAGAACAACGGGAAAAACGTCGCCAACCGAGTCCACACAAACATGGTCTCAGAAGAAAAGGAAACCATCCAAGGTCCAGTCATACTGGGCGGCCGACCACCACCGGACATAAATGAAGAAGAAGTGGACCTCTCGAGAAACGCTCGCTGCACGCTGAGCCAACTTCGCTCAGGCTACAGCAGGTACACCAACCACTACTTACACCGGATCGATGACTCGATACCTGAATACTGCCCAGACTGTCTCAATGGACCTCACGACGTGGCCCATCTCTTCAAATGCGCTAGACGTCCAACAAGACTCACGTTGGAAGATCTCTGGATGAAACCAAAAGAAGTAGCCTCATTTCTGAGACTATTGTGAAGGAAAGAAGAAGAGATGTATTTAAAAAATAAAAAAAAAGAGAGGAGAGAGAGAGGGAGAGAGCGGCCCTCCATAGCCAACTCTCTTCGACGCGAGACGTTTGCCGGCAACAACAACAACAACAGGACCTATGGGCAAAACAACAACAACAATTCACGACAGCATCAACTTCATGGAGATAGGCATGACAAAGATACATCACCACTAAATACAGCAAGCACTAATTAAAACTGGAGACAGCGAGCTATGAATAATATATCTACATCCCGTCAACCATTAGCTACCTCAAAGGATATCTTCCATCAATAGTCAATCTTCTTACCACGGACGACACCCTAAAACTCGGAGATTTTAATGCCCACCATGATATTCGGTTCAAAAACATCGAGGAAACTCCTGGCCTAGGAGAACATCTCGCCGCAGAAGTTACTAACTCAGACTTCGGCATCCTCAACGAGAATTAACCCACCCGTCTCCCATCGTTTAGCTCTCCCTCCTCCCCGGACACATCTCCATCTGCTCCCCATTACTAATCCTATCGGCTTAAATGGTCCGTTGAGACAGCCTTGCCCTCCGATCACCTCAACATACTCATCAGCCTCGCCACCACCGCAAATCTTGCTCTCTCGACCAACCGCGGAACTTTCACCAGCCTAGCTAAGGCCAACTGGAAGAAGTTTGAAGACGAAACAGAATCCATACTCGCTGAAAGGGATCTTTCCATGCGCCCTCATCTCAAGGTCACTCTACTCGAAAAATTCTTCAGATACGCGATAAACACCGCTTCCAAACATCGCATCCCTTAAAGCAGACGGAAACAATATCCGGTCTCTCCCAAGAAGCCAGGACTCTTATCGCAAGAAGAGATGACCTAAGAGCACAAGACCCTCGATCTCCAGAGCTAGCCTCGCTCAGCCACGAAGTAAACAAAATCATAGCACAAAATAAGCAAGACATATGGCGAGACAAAATCGAAGCAATTGATCCGAGAAGCACTAAAGGCGTAAAAGAGCTCTGGTCCCTCATCCGTACACTAGAAGACAAACCAGACAGGCAAACCCAAACATGACCATATCCTTTGACAACCGTGGCAGTCTCTTCAAAAACATATATATTAGCAGTCAGCTCAAAAGGCAATTCAACACAATTCGCACACATTCCAGTGACAAACGAGCCAGTATAAAAGGCGTAAAAGAGCTCTGGTCCCTCATCCGTACACTAGAAGACTAGAAACATCCAGAAATGTTCCAAAGAATATATTCTCTCATTCTCATAAGAAGAAGTTCACATCGCACTACAAAAGTCCAGAAAGTCCGACTCTATTTCCATAATAGATCTACAGCACTTCGGACCAGTGGGACTCAGGCTCCTCACCAATCTTCTCAACACCGCCCTTGAACAGTGCTACATACCCGCCCTTTGGAAAAAAAAGCCAATCATCATCGCACTCCTCAAACCAGGAATGGACCCAAAGTTCAGCAGCTCATACGGCCCCATCTCTCTCCTTTGTCCCACAGCCAAACTACTCGGACGCGTCTTACTACTGTCTCTACAGGAACATACCGCATAGAACGGTACTCGTGGCACTCGATATATCCAAAGATTTTGAGGCAGACGACATAAATGCACGGCTTTAATCTCTTTACGAGTCAACCCTGCCATCCGGCACCACCAGATGGCTCGCATCCTATCTCCGAGGCAGACAGTCACACACACTATTCAGAGATGAGTTGTCAGGAAGCCGAATCATACGTACCGGAAAAGTGTGATAGTAAGCGTGATATCGCCGAGTCTCTTCAATGTATACATGAGAGAATTTCCAAAGCCCCCTGAAGACATTCAAGTAGTCACATATGCGGACGATATAACTGTCGACGCTACTGACCCATGCCCCGGGGGTAACGACAGTCTGGTGCACAAGATTGCGAACTGCCTCCCCTCAATCAAGAACTTCTTCGAGAACAGAAAATTAAAAATGTCTGCAGTAAAATAGACAGTCATACTTACTTTTCACCCCATGGACGAAGCAGGCAAACGATCACCCACTCATTAAAACAAACAACACACCCCTTCCACTCGAAAAGAAGCCCAAAATCCTCGGAGTCACCTTCGACTCGATGCTAACCTTCGCCGAACACGCCAAAAACAACATGGCAAAGTGCCTAGAAAAAACAATCTACTCCGCGCACTCACGGGCACTAACTGGGGTCAACAAAAAGAAACTGGGATCAACACCTTCAAAGTAACCTTCAACTCCGTCCTAAATTACGCTGCACCAATCTGGACCCCCTACTCTTTCTAACACTGGCTTCAATGCCATCCTTCAGAACTCTGGACCAACCCCGGAAAATTGCCAAAGCGCTAAACTTCTAACTATGATGATGATAGTTTTAATTGTTTACTCTGTAAAACATGTTCGCCAACTCGCCTACAAGATGACCATTTCGCCCAATGGTCGATAAAAACAACAACCATCTTCCTCAGTCGAAATGAATGTATCACTTTTTTCAGTTGAAAATGAAAATATTCATTTCTATTTACAAATATAAAGTTTTTTTTAGTTTTGACTCAGCCTCAACCGGTTTAGCCTACTTCAGCGATCGAACTCTTGAAAAATCAGGACGTGTTTTACCTGTGTATGATTCATAGTCATCGAGAAAAGTTTTCAAAAGTTTCATGATAGGAAAAAAAGTCGATGAACCGTTTAAGGACCGTTTAAGATGAAACGTGGAGCAGTACACTCGAGAATCCTACATGTGGATGTTGATATACATAGCTTATGCATTAAGAGGAGAGAATGTATTTCGTTCACAATGAGTCCAATCATTGTTTTTTTGGTCATGGACATTTCCGGTAGAGTTTACGAATTAGATTATTGAGGCTGCCCGTATGGAGAACTTTGAATAAGGTACCTTCAAGGACCAAAAGACGCCTTAAGCGGTACTGAAAAATGCTCCAAAGAACTCAATTTGACCTCGAGAAGCAATCGCTTCAAACGTTTCTCTTTGCACGTTTTCCATTTCCTGTACAACAGAATCGATATGAGAATGAGAGCTGAGAAGGCTATGCTGCACGCCAGGATTATCTAGAAAAATTATGGATTGGGAACATAGCTCCCTAGGTCAACAAAGGCCACTTACAACTGATTAAAATGTTTTTTAACGATCTCTCTTCGAGCGGGAGAGTCTCAAGAATGAAAAAAAGAGGTAGAGACAAAAAAACAGAGAAGGGATATCTTCTCATTATACTAGACTCCATCGCTCAGAAAACGGTCATTTTTTCCCAAATACTCAACAGTGCTATGCATAGCTGATTGGCAATTAACAAAGTAAGGCATGAGGACGCCTTGAGTGAGGACGCCTAAAACACGGCCTGGCTGTTCTGCCTCGTTAGCTAAGCCGTACGGCCTCGTTAGCTAAGCCGTACGGCCTCGTTAGCTAAGCCGTACGGCCTCGTTATCGTAAACTTTTACTAAGCCTAAGCGTTTTTTAATGTAAAAATATGTTTTAATGTAAAAACAAAACGCGCGGCCTCACTCAAGGCGTCCTCATGCCTTACCACTTCTTGCCTTACTTTGTTAATTGCCTAGCTGATTTGCAGTAGTTGAGAATTAGAGAAAGATTAGCGAAAGACTCTTGCATAATATGAAGTGAACTAGAAGCAGAGGAGGAAGAGCTTTTCCTTATTTTTATTAAAAGCTTTCAAGAAGAGCTTTTTCTTAATTTTATTAAGAAAATTATAAAGATATTGGCACTTTTTTACTTCGTCGGGTACTCGCGTCGCGGCGTACTTTCATTATTATACTTTATTTTCATTATTATACTTTTCCGCTCAAAAAAAATCGTTTAATCCAAGTTCTTAACAGTGGAGGTGAGTTATGCTTGGAAATTTTTTTAACTAGAAGACCAAATGATTACATATATAAGAAAGATGCATCATTATCTTGAATGATCCGACCGGTTGCGAACTATATCTCCGTTTCTGTTGAGATCAAAAGGCTCTTATGAACAGAGTTCCTACTCAACCTGGGGCCGTACGCAAATACACACAGAACATCATTTTCCTTGAAAATATTTGTGAAGAAAAAAAGCCATTTATCACATGTTCAAGAAGTTAAAATGTTCTTCTCGAAAATGGATTGGTACGTGCATACCGATTTTGCAAGCAGTACGCGCTTTTCTTAATAAATTTCTTCAAAAAATGCATACGGACCCTGGCGTCACTGTCACTGTCTCTAAACTATGCAACTGAGAAATCGATCATTCCTTCTATCAAATTGAATGAAGAGTCAACTATTGAGAGAATCAATGAATGCGTCATTCTAGAGATTCTGATATCAATAAAAGATTGGGCGCTACTGCAGTTCAACTGGTAAGCATTTACGGAAAAACTAAAGATCTAAAATCGGTTATTTGGATTTTTTTTTTGTACATAACGTGACCTACCTGAGGTAGCGACGTAGGCAAACAGTTTTTTTCAAAATTAAAAAATTTTTAGATTGTGAGTTTTTGAGTTTTCTTGACAAAGATAGAGTGAGTTGGATTTTAGGCTTATAAATTCTCAGTTACCGAAAGAACTGTTTTTGAAGGTTTGGAGAATACTTTTAGTTATAAACAGTTGAAGTTAGTTCTAAACAATTGAACTTTTCGAGTGAAAAACTCTCTCTATTTTTTTCATCGAAGTTCTAACAGGCGAAAGTCTCTTCATCCGTCCATTGAGTCCAACGTCAGTCCCGACTATAAGAATGGAAGAGAGAACGTCTCCGAGGAAGATTGCCGTGGCCAATACCTAGAAATCTTAAAAATTCTTTCATAAGTTCAATCGCTAAGGTAGGCGAAAAAATTTCCATTTTGAACTTGACGAGACGGTCTGAGGTAGGTCGGTCGCCCTAGAATTTTTTTTGCCATTTGGCAGTTTACCTAAGCTAGGAACCTTTTTGGAAAAAACATACTTTTCATTCTTTTTAATATAACTACTAATACATATTTAATTATAATATTAAGTAACTTGCTTATACAATACCGAATGCTCATCGATAGTAAGGAAAGACTCCGAGCTCTTGAAAGATCGAGATTTATGTACAAATACCGATTGAAAAGAAAAACTGACTGTGATAGTTCTCGCTTTATTTTTCTGCTCCGTCTTGACTGAGCAGTTGAAGATCATCACGGCGATTAGGAGTATAGAGAGCGCGTGGATGATGAATGTAATTATTCCCTGAGTTTGAGTCATAAACGCGGAGTCAGAATTTTTCTCTTTTCTAAACTTAAAACAAAATTCAATCGATTTCTAAGACATTTGAAAAAACTCTTTATAAGGTATAGATAAGATTTTGAGTGTTTATTCTATTATATAGTTAGGTATGTTGTTTGTTATTGTTTATTAGCAAGCTTTTTTCAACACACATCAACTTATGATAGTATGTGCTTTAGAGATTATCTTTATTTTTTGCCCTCAAACAACCTGAATGCAATGAACTATTTTTATTAACATTATTATGATTATTTTAAAGGTTTTTAGTTTAATTATAATTATAATAATTGTTATTATAGTTTTCGTGCAGGAAATCGTCGAAGGTACTGTAATTGTTGTCTTCTCAGAAGCTAAGAAAATGACGACATAAGATGTTTGAGATGGCTGAAGAAAGAATTGCGTTGAGATTCAGAATGATGTTCATAGATAGTAAAATTTATCCTAAAGTTGAACCTTTGAAATGTTCTACAGTGAAAGGTTAGTATAAGCCTCGTTTTACTAATCTTCACTGATAGATACAGACAACTGCATAGTATTGGCTCTTATCGATTGTTTCTTCCATGAACTATGTATTCATTACTTGATATTAGAGACAGTCAACGAAAAGCGTCCGCTGAATCAACTGCAATATGGGAAGTACACTAAATGAAAAGCTGCCGAACCAAGAATGCGATGAAAAGCAGCAGAGCCAGTTTGGGTCCGCCACTACTCATGGCTGAAGTCAATAAAAATGGTTGAATGTTGAACCGAAAAAGTTTTCACAGAATGATGCGTGAATTGTGCTGTTCAAAACATGTCTCAACATGATCGAAAATTCCTAAGTTTTTCTAACTAAAATTTTAATTGTTTGTTCGTACATGACTAGTGAGTGATTAGAGACAGAGGCTCATTCAAAAAATTCATTCAAACTAACAGCAAAAAAATTTCAAAAAATTAGTTTAGAGAGAAAAAATATTGAACAAGGAGGTACCTCGATACTAATAAAGGCAATCAGAAATCATTAAAGGAAGTTAAAAACAGTATAGAGAATGAAGATTAGAGGACATGAAACAAGTCCTGTAGCTAAAACATGTGAACCTTTCTCATGGGATAGGGCGGAGAGGCTTGGACCGAGTTGGACTTGGATACCTCAGCTATAAAATGGAGTTGGATGGATTCTTCAATTCAATTTTTCATGAAACTGATCTGATAGCGTTTCGAGTCGACTTAATTGTGTCCTGAACAATGTAAGTCTTCTCATATCGTTTCGAGTCGACTTAATTGTGTCCTGAACAATGTAAGTCTTCTCATATCGTTTCGAGTCGACTTAATTGTGTCCTGAACAATGCAAGTCTTCTCATATCGTTTCGAGTCGACTTAATTGTATCCTGAACAATGCAAGTCTTCTCATATCGTTTCGAGTCGACTTAATTGTGTCCTGAACAATGCAAGTCTTCTCATATCGTTTCGAGTCGACTTAATTGTGTCCTGAACAATGTAAGTCTTCTCATATCGTTTCGAGTCGACTTAATTGTGTCCTGAACAATGTAAGTCTTCTCATATCGTTTCGAGTCGACTTAATTGTGTCCTGAACAATGTAAGTCTTCTCATATCGTTTCGAGTCGACTTAATTGTGTCCTGAACAATGTAAGTCTTCTCATATCGTTTCGAGTCGACTTAATTGTGTCCTGAACAATGTAAGTCTTCTCATATCGTTTCGAGTCGACTTAATTGTGTCCTGAACAATGTAAGTCTTCTCATATCGTTTCGAGTCGACTTAATTGTGTCCTGAACAATGTAAGTCTTCTCATATCGTTTCGAGTCGACTTAATTGTGTCCTGAACAATGCAAGTCTTCTCATATCGTTTCGAGTCGACTTAATTGTATCCTGAACAATGCAAGTCTTCTCATATCGTTTCGAGTCGACTTAATTGTGTCCTGAACAATGCAAGTCTTCTCATATCGTTTCGAGTCGACTTAATTGTGTCCTGAACAATGTAAGTCTTCTCATATCGTTTCGAGTCGACTTAATTGTGTCCTGAACAATGTAAGTCTTCTCATATCGTTTCGAGTCGACTTAATTGTGTCCTGAACAATGTAAGTCTTCTCATATCGTTTCGAGTCGACTTAATTGTGTCCTGAACAATGTAAGTCTTCTCATATCGTTTCGAGTCGACTTAATTGTGTCCTGAACAATGTAAGTCTTCTCATATCGTTTCGAGTCGACTTAATTGTGTCCTGAACAATGTAAGTCTTCTCATATCGTTTCGAGTCGACTTAATTGTGTCCTGAACAATGTAAGTCTTCTCATATCGTTTCGAGTCGACTTAATTGTGTCCTGAACAATGCAAGTCTTCTCATATCGTTTCGAGTCGACTTAATTGTGTCCTGAACAATGTAAGTCTTCTCATATCGTTTCGAGTCGACTTAATTGTGTCCTGAACAATGCAAGTCTTCTCATATCGTTTTGAGTCGACTTAATTGTGTCCTGAACAATGTAAGTCTTCTCATATCGTTTCGAGTCGACTTAATTGTGTCCTGAACAATGCAAGTCTTCTCATATCGTTTCGAGTCGACTTAATTGTGTCCTGAACAATGCAAGTCTTCTCATATCGTTTCGAGTCGACTTAATTGTGTCCTGAACAATGCAAGTCTTCTCATATCGTTTCGAGTCGACTTAATTGTGTCCTGAACAATGTAAGTCTTCTCATATCGTTTCGAGTCGACTTAATTGTGTCCTGAACAATGTAAGTCTTCTCATATCGTTTCGAGTCGACTTAATTGTGTCCTGAACAATGCAAGTCTTCTCATATCGTTTCGAGTCGACTTAATTGTGTCCTGAACAATGCAAGTCTTCTCATATCGTTTCGAGTCGACTTAATTGTGTCCTGAACAATGCAAGTCTTCTCATATCGTTTCGAGTCGACTTAATTGTGTCCTGAACAATGTAAGTCTTCTCATATCGTTTCGAGTCGACTTAATTGTGTCCTGAACAATGTAAGTCTTCTCATATCGTTTCGAGTCGACTTAATTGTGTCCTGAACAATGTAAGTCTTCTCATATCGTTTCGAGTCGACTTAATTGTGTCCTGAACAATGTAAGTTTTCTCATATCGTTTCGAGTCGACTTAATTGTGTCCTGAACAATGCAAGTCTTCTCATATCGTTTCGAGTCGACTTAATTGTGTCCTGAACAATGCAAGTCTTCTCATATCGTTTCGAGTCGACTTAATTGTGTCCTGAACAATGTAAGTCTTCTCATATCGTTTCGAGTCGACTTAATTGTGTCCTGAACAATGTAAGTCTTCTCATATCGTTTCGAGTCGACTTAATTGTGTCCTGAACAATGCAAGTCTTCTCATATCGTTTCGAGTCGACTTAATTGTGTCCTGAACAATGCAAGTCTTCTCATATCGTTTCGAGTCGACTTAATTGTGTCCTGAACAATGCAAGTCTTCTCATATCGTTTCGAGTCGACTTAATTGTGTCCTGAACAATGTAAGTCTTCTCATATCGTTTCGAGTCGACTTAATTGTGTCCTGAACAATGTAAGTCTTCTCATATCGTTTCGAGTCGACTTAATTGTGTCCTGAACAATGTAAGTCTTCTCATATCGTTTCGAGTCGACTTAATTGTGTCCTGAACAATGTAAGTTTTCTCATATCGTTTCGAGTCGACTTAATTGTGTCCTGAACAATGTAAGTCTTCTCATATCGTTTCGAGTCGACTTAATTGTGTCCTGAACAATGTAAGTCTTCTCATATCGTTTCGAGTCGACTTAATTGTGTCCTGAACAATGTAAGTCTTCTCATATCGTTTCGAGTCGACTTAATTGTGTCCTGAACAATGCAAGTCTTCTCATATCGTTTTGATTCGACTTAATTGTGTCCTGAACAATGTAAGTCTTCTCATATCGTTTCGAGTCGACTTATTTGTGTCCTGAACAATGCAAGTCTTCTCATATCGTTTCGAGTCGACTTAATTGTGTCCTGAACAATGTAAGTCTTCTCATATCGTTTCGAGTCGACTTAATTGTGTCCTGAACAATGTAAGTCTTCTCATATCGTTTCGAGTCGACTTAATTGTGTCCTGAACAATGTAAGTCTTCTCATATCGTTTCGAGTCGACTTAATTGTGTCCTGAACAATGTAAGTTTTCTCATATCGTTTCGAGTCGACTTAGTTGTGTCCTGAACAATGTAAGTCTTCTCATATCGTTTCGAGTCGACTTAATTGTGTCCTGAACAATGTAAGTCTTCTCATATCGTTTCGAGTCGACTTAATTGTGTCCTGAACAATGCAAGTCTTCTCATATCGTTTCGAGTCGACTTAATTGTGTCCTGAACAATGTAAGTCTTCTCATATCGTTTCGAGTCGACTTAATTGTGTCCTGAACAATGTAAGTCTTCTCATATCGTTTCGAGTCGATTTAATTGTGTCCTGAACAATGCAAGTCTTCTCATATCGTTTCGAGTCGACTTAATTGTGTCCTGAACAATGTAAGTCTTCTCATATCGTTTCGAGTCGACTTAATTGTGTCCTGAACAATGCAAGTCTTCTCATATCGTTTTGAGTCGACTTAATTGTGTCCTGAACAATGTAAGTCTTCTCATATCGTTTCGAGTCGACTTAATTGTGTCCTGAACAATGCAAGTCTTCTCATATCGTTTCGAGTCGACTTAATTGTGTCCTGAACAATGTAAGTCTTCTCATATCGTTTCGAGTCGACTTAATTGTGTCCTGAACAATGTAAGTCTTCTCATATCGTTTCGAGTCGACTTAATTGTGTCCTGAACAATGTAAGTCTTCTCATATCGTTTCGAGTCGACTTAATTGTGTCCTGAACAATGTAAGTCTTCTCATATCGTTTCGAGTCGACTTAATTGTGTCCTGAACAATGTAAGTCTTCTCATATCGTTTCGAGTCGACTTAATTATGTCCTGAACAATGTAAGTCTTCTCATATCGTTTCGAGTCGACTTAATTGTGTCCTGAACAATGTAAGTCTTCTCATATCGTTTCGAGTCGACTTAATTGTGTCCTGAACAATGTAAGTCTTCTCATATCGTTTCGAGTCGACTTAATTGTGTCCTGAACAATGTAAGTCTTCTCATATCGTTTCGAGTCGACTTAATTGTGTCCTGAACAATGTGAGTCTTCTCATATCGTTTTCTAAAAATTAGAAATGTTGTCTGAAGCTGAACTAAGTCATGATAGATCGTTGCCATTTTTAAGAAGTCTGCATAAAAATAAGAATAAAAACAAAAAATCAAACTTAATAATTTAATAATAATACTTTTATTAAAATCGTTTACATGATTATACAGAAGACGAGTCTGTTCCTCCACGTGGTGTCATCGGAAACTGCTAACTCGTACGAGTGAGCTGAGCTGAACGCGGACACCGATGCCAGGCCCGAGCGACAGGCCGGTCGGCAAATTCTTGTCTAAAGTACAAGGATCACACATCTCCATGCTACAGGGCGTCCCCGGAAGCGACGCACGTTGGTGATGCCCCACCAACGTGAATAAATTGCGCGGCCAATCGGCCGACCGACGACCAAATCTCCTATCGAGAAAAGTCCGATTCTGAAGATATCGCAGGCGTCCAGAAGACGAGATGAAAGGGCAGAAGTCACCGAACATCGGTAAAGGATATATCGGTCATCTATCATGGAATGACGAAGTCCGGAGTCGCCATCGTGGTGAGGTAAGATCTCCAAAGCCGAGTAGCCGATGTTCAACGTCACTCTGACCGCCTGATGTCTATTTCTATTGATGCCGACAACCGCCGTATCCAGATTGTCTCCACTTAAGCCTTACAAACTGGATGCGATGAAGAGGATAGATACAACTTCTGGCAGGATCTACACGACCACGTTATGAACTGCCCCGCAGAAGATCTTCTGGTACTTGGAGGGGATCTCAACGGACATGTCGGAAGAGAAATCAGCGGATACAGTCGTCACGCTGGAAAAGGATATGGGAATAGGAACAGCGATGGATGCCGAATCCTCGACTTCGTAGAAGCAGATGGTCTTGTCCTATCCAACACCTTCTTCCAGAAGAGAACGAGCCAGATGATCACGTATTCCAGTAGCCTCAACACCATCCAAATAGACTTCATGTTGTTGACTTCCCGGCAGTGATCGACACGAAGGTGATTCCACGGATGGGCTGAATTGATGCTCTCCGTGGTCTCGAAACACACTGGCAACAGTTGCCTTTCATGACTCTACAGCCTTAAGAGCCTGTCATGGATGGAACCGGATCATCCAGTCTGGAATCGAGCGCGACCTCAGGTGGTGGATAGAGGGACGCCTCCCTACGAAAAATTCGTGCCGGGGGGAAACATCCCGTCATGGGCCAAAACTTGGTAGTATAGCTCTTCAAAGGAGGGCGATGCCGGACCGGCCTGGGCAAGCCACCGGACCAAACATCAGCCGCTATACTTTTCAATGGAGAGTCGAGGTGCCATTCAAATATCCTCTTGCCTATCTCCAGTCAACGATAGGCGAGACGTCTCTACTCCCAACCAAAACGATGCTAGGCCGGGTTGACCACCCACTCACAAGGCCTATAGCATTAACATGTTGCTACAACGATGTCCTCCTTCACAAGGTGCAGCATGACAGTCTCAGGACTGCGAAGGATATCAAAACTTTTTTTCCGGACGCATCTCGTCCGAAGAACAACACGAGAACCTCTCTCATTAAAGAGAGTGTTCATAACCAAAAGTCTTCGATGCAAGCTGCTTGCCGGCAACAACAACAAATGTTATTCCTTCCGAATGCCTCGCCCCTTAACACAAGCTGGTCATCACTCACCTGCCTTTCAACGTGAAGAAGAAAGTGCAAGTAACTTGCCCGGCAACCACCAAATGGTGGAAGCTACATGAAAATAAATCAGCCGTCGTCACTGGTTTCACCTTGCCTGAAATCGATCCGGAAGACATAAAAAGGACATGGGCCTCACTTCGAGACACTGTAACCGCCAACGCGAGAAGAGTTCTAGGAACGACGAAACCTGGACGGCGAAGAATCGACAAGCAGACATGGCTTTATCAATACGAAGTGCAGCATGTAGTTCGAACAAAGAAAGCGGAGATGGTTCATCAAGAAGACAGACGAGAACTGGGAGGAGTACAAGGCTGCGAAAAAACAAGCGAAGAGAACCGTAGCCTCCGCGTGCTCGGAACATCATCGTGAACTCTACAACCGCTTAAACACGAAGGAAGAAGAGAAAACCATCTACCGGCTAGCCAAAGCAAGGAAAAAACGACTCTTGACATCGAGCACTAAACATGTGTCAAGGCGAAGGACGGGCGAAGGCTGCAGAATACTACAGAGATCCTCCGACGCTGGCAAGAGCACTTCGAAGAGATTTAAAATGTAGAATTTCCACATTCTACATTTTAAATGTTTCAGAAGGCCCGAAATTAGCCGACCCAGTCCGCAAAGCCTCGAAAGCCGTGTGCGCTGATATTATTATAGAAAAATGGTAAAAGAGGTGATAAATGTAATTTACACTTATGATATCACTGCTAAGAATGTAATTTAGCAGAAGCTTGTTTATATGAAGTTTCAAAGCGTCAGGTCCAGACGAGCTAACAGCCGACTTATGGGAGCTCAAGGAACTACGAACACCACGATCAGGCTTTCTAGAAAAACGAGGGAAAAAACAAGCAAAAAAGCACAAAAAAAATAGAAGAAAAAAATTCAAAAAAAAACAAAAAAAGCAAAAAAAAATCGAAAAAACGGGAAAAATCTTTTTTGAGCAAAAAAGTCGAAAAAAACGGGAAAAAACTTTTTTAGAATTGTTTACCCGAAAAACTTCGATAAAAAACGAAAAAAAAGCAAAAAAACCAAAAACGAAAAGTGTGCAACCCTGACCGCGATCCCTTGGCTTGTGGATTTCTTCAACGCGGTAGTGGAAACTGGTCGATTATCCGCATATTGGTAGACAAGTGTCACGGTTCCAATTTTCAAGAAGCAAGGAGATCCAGCGAAATGTTCGAATTATAATATCGACTGATACGTCTTCTTTGCCATACAATGAAAATCTTCCAACGTGTCCTCGAACAGCGCTTTCGAACGTGTTCCGAACAGCGCTCCAACATAACCAATGTGGAGGCACTTTAAACGCTGTTTTAACTGCTCGCCAGCTGATGGAGAAACACAGGGAGAAGTAGCAACCACTCCATCTCGCTTTTCTAGATCTAGAGAAATTATTCGACCGAGTACCACACGAGCTCATCATGTACGCCCTTCGGGACCACAAAGTGCCTGAACTTCTAATTGATTGGGTCTACTTCTAACCGGCTACTCTACGTACATACATAGATGTCGCGAGCAACGTCAGGTTTCCCGTCGGAATCTCGGATAGTTTTCCAGTGAGTGTGGACGTACATCAAGGATCAGCGCTATCACCACTTCTCTTCATTCTTGTCATGGACGCTATTACTCGTGACCTACAGGGTGACCTTGCATGGACAATCCTGTACACGGATGACGTGTTCCTGGGAGCTAAAACGAGTGAGGAGCTTCAGCAGACGTGCAGGACTGACTCATTCAGTTTGGACTACGTCTAAATACCTCAAAGACGGAATACTCGGAAACAGTACCCCCCAGACACCCTGAAGGTAAACGGCGAAAAACTTACGAAGTCCACCAGCTTCCACTACCTTGGATCGAATCTCCAGAGCGAAGGAGGCACCGACTCTGACGTGCTGTCACACTGAAAGCGAAACAAAACATACTTATATGTCGATCGACTTCTGGTGAGTTTCGGTATTCTGCTTAATTGGCTGGATAAAAAAATATTATCTAACTGCAGAAAAATTAATGATTGTCCAAAAACTTCGACGACAATGCTTCACTGTTGTATGATCTTCAACTTTTTGGTTTGCATCGCTATTCATTGTCTTCACTATCGAATTTCAACCAAAGCCTTTATTTTTCAACATAAGCCAAATATTATTCAACAACAAAAAAACATGAATATCAAAAACTTTGTCGAAAAAAATAATTAATTAGCAGATATTTATTGAATACTTAGTTATTACTGAAATTGTATTCAAAGTAGTTTTGAAACAGTAGATTCGGAGACATTGAATTTTAATTGAACTAAGAAACGCGTCTTTTCATTAGGAAATATCAACCTGTCTCAGTAAAATACTCAATAATTTAAGACTCATATACAACTAATCATCCGTTTTAGGACTCGTGACTGATTTTTATGAATATTCAAGTGCTCTGAAACTCTATGACTTTATGACTACATCATGAACGACCTTAATATTGGACAAGTCATGGTGGCTTCATAAATTTCTTTTCCGCCAATGACGATTACATCATCAGAACAATAGTAATTAAATAACTCCGTCTGCAAAGAAGCTTTTCTCATGGAATTAGCTATAGGTACAAGCAATTTACTCATTTGCAACATTCCCAACAATTTATACTCAATCGATTACAATATTTAAGAAAAATGTACATAATTTCATCACATAAATATTCTGGATGAATTGTTAAACAAATTCAAGTGATTCATTAACAAAAAAAAGTATTTCGAGGATTACTGTTTAGGGACTTGAACTCATAGTAAAACGAACAAGTACAGACTTTGAACTCTTAGGGAAGAAAGCAGATTGACAAAATAATTATCCCTCGGCCACTTTTACTAATTTTCTTTTCAGTTTCATTTTCAAATAGGCCAAAATAACATTTCAATTCAATTGAGAACGTCTCAATGTTTCCCTGATCAGCCTAGGAGAGTGTTTACTTGCGTGAGAAGAGCAGGGCCACGCCCAGGCCGAGTACCGTCACCAACCCTCCGCCGATGATTGCCGCACCCAGAAGGCCGTCTAAAATCTTTGGTATCAGTGAAACTTCAAGAGACTACATTACGACATCTCTTAGGTGTTAGATTCTCTAAAACTCTATAAATAATATAAGTGAATCGAGGATGAACCGCACACGAACACAAAACAAAGTGTTCCAAAATATCCTGCAAAGCATCAGAGCAGTTCCGAAACCAAGTATATAAAAATGTTCTCCATTTTTGATACTAATTTCTAAAATTTTACGGTTTGACATAATTTACGATCTTTGCAAGCTTTCGAAAATGCCCATAATTGTTATAGCCGATTGCAATAATATATGAAAAAACGAGCAGAGTAGTGAACCTTTCATCATTTTCTTTTCCACGATTTTTTTCAAGGTTTTCGCTTGTCGATTTTCTGGCTCCGTCCCCAGAATGGTATCAATGTAGCTCAGGGATCGATCGTATTCCTGAACTGAGATATTTCAATCGTCGCTCACTAGGAGCACAACTCATCGGAACTGATCAATAAACTCATAAACCACAGTTTAACTGAATCCCTTTTTTCAGCCCTAAACCTCTCTCGTTTCTCAATCAGGAGTTAAATAGTCATTTCAGGCCTTCTGTCGGTGGGCCTCTGTTTTTCCAAATCATAAGGGGTGACTCTTATGTAAAACAACAGAAAAAAATTCGAGGGCCTCTGCTTTTTTTTCATCACAAGGGGTTTTCACCCTTAAGTTGAAAAATTTTTCCACCTTTGGCGGGCGTCTGTACCTTTTTCTTGCACACTTAAAAACCGCTGAGAATCTTAATAATTTTGTATGAGCGGTTATTTTCAAGTTTTTGACAAACAAAGAAGATCTATGCGCATATTCTCTCAAACAAAGAAGATCTATGCGCATATTAAGAAGATCTATGCGCATATTCTCCCTTCACCCTTATTATACAACAGTCTTTCGCCTCTGTTTAGAATAAAACATCCACATAAATAGATAATCATGACGCCTTTTAAACATAACCTTTATTGTTATACTATGACTATATAAATTAGCTGTGTTCCCAATTAATTTTTAAAAAAGTTCCTTCAAGCTTAAATACACATATTTTTTCTATTTCGAAGCTTTTTCAATAGAAAAGCAAAAAGTGACCCCGAGTCTGGCATGCGCAAATGCGAGGTAGTAGGCGTAATCTCGCACTCCAAGATCGTCGGTGTCCTCTTTTGTCAATTCTGAAATTTTCACACACATGATTAATATTAATTGACGAATAAAATGCAGCGGAACGCTTGACAAAAGACCATCTATTTGACTGTTTAAAAGATTTCATTAGGAAAGACTTTGGTGAAAAACTAACCTTTGAAAAATGGAATCTCTCTGCCCAGGGAAACCTTTGCTAATTTTTTTTTTTTTTTTTTTTTTGGAGTACATTTTCTTATAGCATTTCTTATACTATAGAGAACCATAATAAAGCTTTTGAACTTTCTTAATAAGGGATGTTAGAAATTGTAGTACAACAGTGTAAATGAATTACAATACGAAGCATTTCCGGAACAGTGATGCGACTACAACAGTTTTAATCGATTTAAGAAACATTCGTAAAAGCTCATTAGTAGAAGAGTGAATTGTAAAATTTCGACTTGTATTAGTCACAAATCATTTATAAGCTGGACCACAAACTATAGTCATCGTTATAGTCACAAACTATGAATGTGAAAAGTTTTTCTCGACGCGTGTTGAATTTCGATCATGTTGCTCAGCAAAACGCTACATTTATGAATAAAAACTATTCAGAGGATTTTTTGGTGTGTTGACGGTGAGGCAATCAATACGCGAAGCAGACATTCAGATGTGAGAAAAATTCAAAACTTGAGAGATTAAAAACGATCGATTAGCGTAAGTTAGAACTTTCATACAACCACGTTTGTTAGAAATGGAATGAAGAAAGGCCTTCGTCTGGTTCCATATGACCGATCGATAATTACGTGAGGACTAGGTTAAGCTGGTTAGCATCCGTAGCCATGTGCGGCTAACGGATCTATTTGCCTGGCTACCGGAGGTAACCACCGGGAATCTCTTGTAGGAAGAGAATTGAATGATTTTTTGAGTTACATAGGTTGAGTGTATAAACCGATTTGAGAATCACTTAATCAATGTTGGAGGAATTTGAGGGCGGAGGCAGTTCCAAGGAATCAAGCAACGCGACAGTTCGCTATAGATAGATTTTTTTAAAATCTAAAGCTGTAGATGTAATTATGAGACTAGTTTTTTCTCTTATATAAAATTGTAAAGGGTCGTTAGTATGAACTTAACTAAGCCTAAGCAGAGATTTCAAAGAAAAATGGGGTCGATCGGGTGCAAAATGTGCTAGCATAGAAGAGATGTCAGATTCAGAAAATGCGACACTTGATGGCGCGCTGATAGCGGAACGGATTGTGTTTGTCAGAGTCGAAACCGCGCACTAAGACGTCACTCTTGACTTGCTCACCAGTAAATTGAATGAGTTCCTGGATAGATTCGGATGCATTTGTCCTCTGAACATGAACCGCCTCATATTTGAGCCCCTCCACCTTTCGTCTTGCATTCAGTAACTCGTCGGAAAACATCTCGAGTTATTTTCTAATAACTAATGATCGACACTGTCAGCGCGACGCGCATAGTCTCTGTTATCCTCACGGCCGCTGTTCTCTGAAATTCGCTCTGACAGCCCAGACTTGATTCTCCTGTAGAATGCTTACAGCCGTCCTCAGAATGTCTTCGCCATAGAGTCTTATGGCAGAGCCTCAAACTTGGGTAATTAAACCTAATGATTGAGCTCTTATGAAAACCCCCTCAACAAAGCCACAAGTGGATAAACGGTAATCAATCATTGAAAGTTCTTTTTGGTCCCAACCAGGGCTGGGCGAAAAAAAAACGAAACAAATTTTTTCGAACTTTATTTTTTCGATTTTGAAAACCAAAAAAAGTTTTTCGACTTTTTTTTCGATTTTAAAAATCAAAAAAACCCAAAAAAACTATTTTTTTTAAAAACCAAAAAACCACCGCAAAAACTCTATTTTTGGCCTTTTTTCGTTTTTTTTTGGTTTGCTCTCGAAAAAATTTTCGACACCTCGAAAAAAACATTTGTTGGAACTTTTTTTTTCGAAATTTCGAAAAAAAAAGTTTTTGCGACATTTTGGTTTTTCGAATTTTCGAAAAAAGTTTTTTTCGACTATTTTGTTTTTCGAATTTTCGAAAAAAGTTTTTTTCGACTATACTGTTTTTCGAATTTTCTAAAAAGTTTTTTTCGAAAATTGTCGAAAAAACCAAAAAACCAAAAACGAAAAAAAACGGCCCTGGTCCCAACCGAACCTTCTATGATGTGAAGACCAAGGCGAACATCGGACTTGGTCGACTTGATGAGAGCATGGGCATAGGAGAACTTCACTTGGGCACTGGAAGACCCGCCGCGGCGTATTTGAGTCATGTAAGCATCCCTCAAACTCTGCAAAAATGAAATGCTTTTTATGCTCTTGTTAGTTTTTTCTCGAACGGAGTAGTATCAAATCAGTAGAAAATACCGGCCATTAGCATGGCCGCCCTGCCAGAGGTTAAATGGTCATGTCCGACACTCCGTTGGCAGACGTCTGTTTTTTTTTCATGGTAAGGGTGGAAATTTTTTACGAGAGAAATTTTTTTATTCGCAAGACTGTCATAAGGGTAAACCCTTATGTAAAAAAGGTTTTTCTTCCTGTTATGAAAATAGCTTCTTTCCAAACAGTTTTTTTAATAGCCCCATTCAAAAATAGATTTTTAAAGCAGAGCTCACACATTTCATTACTAACACTGATAAGGAAAATTTTTTATTTTATTTATTCAATACATAATTATATATGTGACATCAGGTTGGCGGATATGACGTGAAGTGATCTTATGAGGCCCCTTTTTTTTTAAATTGAATATAAAAATCTTATGAGGCCCCTTTTTAGCAGGCCAAGGTAGCAGGAAAATTGGTTGATCGCAGAAATTTACTTTAGGTGTTTTTTTTGTGGAATACTTTCGGTGTTTTGAAAGACGTCAAGAGGTCAGGAGGCAGGGCGACCGCGTTGCTAGGCTGAAAATATATCCCGCCTTTCCGCGGTTCAGCCAACACCCCTCTAGGACGGCGGAGTGCAAAGGGATCGACAACCACTTCCCCCAATCGTCATCCCGAGTGATCGAACATTATAATCATCATCTCCTTTTTTTCGCTTCCGGAGTCGCACATGCTGGTCAGGCTACTCCGTATCCTTCTGATCCACGATGGCCCTGGCCAACATGCGGACGCAACGCATCACAATCGCAACCAGCAGCCCACATCAGCAGCTATCTCACATGTCCATCCTACAATGGAATGTCAATGACCTTGCCGGGAAAGCCTCCCAACTTCATGCAGTCACACATCAAAATCGCTGCCATACAGGAGACCAAATTCGGACCGAAAAGTAAAAACCCCAGCTCTCCTGGATATGGTCTGATAAGAAAGGATGGCACATCCATAGGCCTAGCGATTCTCATTCACCACATCATCAACTTCACGGAGATAGACATGACAAACGCTCCAGGAGGCATCACCACTCAAGTACAGCTAATTAAAACTAGAGTCAGCGAGCTGCAAATAACTAATATCTACATCCCGCCAACCAGCAGCTATCTCAAAGGATATCTTACATCAATTGTCAATCTTCTTACTACGGACGACACCCTAAAACTCGGAGATTTTAATGCCCACCATGATATGTGGTTCAAAAACATCGAGACACTCCTGGCCTAGGAGAACATCTCGCCATAGAAGTTACTAACTCAGACTTCGACATCCTCAACGAGAATTAACCCACCCGTCTCCCATCGTTTAGCTCTCCCTCCTCCCCGGACATCTCCATCTGCTCTCCATCACTAATCCTATCGGCAAAATGGTCCGTTGAGACAGCCTTGCCCTCCGATCACCTCCACATACTCATCAGGCTCGCCACCACCGCAAATCTTGCTCTCTCGACTAATCTCGGAACTTTCACCAACCTAGCTAAGGCCAACTAGAAGAAGTTTGAGGACGAAACAGAATCTATACTCACTGAAATGGATCTATCCATGCACCCTCGTCTCAAGGTTCATTCTCTCTACTCGAAATATTCTTCAGATATGCTATAAACACCGCTTCCAAACATTGCATTCCTTCAAGCAAACGGTAACAACCAATATTAGGTCTCTCCCAGGAAACAAGAACTCTTATCGCAATAATAGATTATCTAAGAGCACAAGACCTCAAACTCCACAGCTAGCCCCGCTCAGCTACGAAATAAACAAAGTCATAGCACAAAATAAGCAAGACTCTGCGTGTTTTTCACGTCTTGAACAGTCAACTAGCGATTTCCTCTCTCCATGCCAGTCACAAGAGCACATAAACGTTTGCTTCCTGCAAACCCAACTCCTAATACTTCCCCTTCGAGTCCAAACACGCGAGGCATCTCTACTATTGTCACTGAGACGCTCTCCTTTGCCAACAGTGACCCACCGCCAGGCGTTCCCAAAGGGTTTTGGGACTCGATTTCTCGGCTCTTAATCAACTTATCAACTACTATTGAACAATTGTCTTCGGCTAACTCAACTTGCAAATGCTCCCCTCTCAAGCCCATCCCGGACCACTCTCAAGCTCTTCACCCCTCTGAATCAGAGATTGAAAAGCACAATCGGCTCAGATCAATCGTAATCGTTGGCTTACCTGAATCTTCGGACCCAAACCCATCTATGAGAATGGAACATGACGAAAAAAAAGTCGCTTCAGTCCTGACCGCACTAAATCTCGAAGTACGCGCGCAAACCATCTTCCGCATGGGAAAACCTAGTGATCGTCCTCGTCTTCTCAAAGTCCTTCTCCCTACTCGTGGTCACTTGCTGAGGGCTCTGCAAGCCGCTTCAACTCTGAGATCAACTCCCGACTGGAACGGCATTTTCATCAGGAAGAGCATGACTACTTCTGAGCGAGAGGAATGGCGGAAGATGCACGCCGAGCTGGCCAACCTGAAGAAAAGTCATCCGGAAGAAGGCTGGGTGATATACAGAGATCAGCTATGGAAAAAAAATTATATCGGAGCGAGTAAGAGGAATGCAAGCCCATCAAACTAGTAAACCCAGGTCGCTTTTCAAGTTCTTTGAATTGAATTTTTCTTTTATATCTAGCCTAAAATGTGTATTGATTAATGCTCGTTCCATTAGAAACAAATTACCTGCATTGCACACTTATTTATCTGTATTTAAACCCGATGTTTTTCTCATTTGTGAATCTTGGTTGAATAATTCGATTGGCGATTCTGAGTTGATTGCGGGCTTACCCTACCAGATTTTTCGCGCTGATAGAACTAGCAAACGTGGTGGAGGAGTTGCTATTTTGTGCAGGGATTTCTTACCCGTTTCTGTTGTAGAAATCAAAGAAAAACTTACTTCTGATATTCTCGCTATTGAAATCAATGTACCAGAAACAAATACTTCTATTCGTTTGATTCTAGTATATAGGCCACCTAACACAAGTACACAGCATAATGAACTCCTATTCCAAGTCCTATCGAACCTGTTTCCAGTCAAAGAAACCGTTGTTATGTGTGGTGATCTTAACTTATCGGTTGATTGGGAATTCCCTACTTCTGCTACAGGTCAAGAAAAAGCTCTAGTTGATCTCGTTCACGATTTTTCTCTCTATCAATTCGTTAATACTCCTACGCATGATGATAATGTACTTGACGTAGTAATTGGAAGACCCGAAACTATACTTAATTGTAGAACATCGGCCCCACTCACTGCTACTTGTGATCACGCTATAGTCTCATTCTCGATCGACCTGTTTTTTGTGAATGATTTACAGGAGCCGCGTCTCAACTATTCGAAATGCGATTTCTCGTCGCTAATAAAAGAGTTGTCTAAAATTTCTTGGACATCTCTCTTTGATGATTTCATTGACATCGACGATTTATGTGCTCGTTTTCTCGCTACTATACATCCTCTTATCTTTGCTCACACTCCGATTGTTAGAAGTAAGTTGCCGTTCGAGAGTTATCCGTCTCATATCCGCCATATGCTCAAACACAAAAACGAACTATTCGAAAAACTTCATTTTAAACCTGTTTTCGATGAGTATGTGAGGATTTGTAAAAGAATGAGCAAAGAAATAACAAAGTTTAATATTTCGAAAGAGAAATTACTTCTGAGCTCGAACAAAAAGCTGTATAAGTTCATAAATTCTAAGTTTAAAAAGTTTACGAAGATTGGTTGCATAGCTCAATCCGGAACTTTCCTGGTCTCCGACACATCTAAGGCAAAGGCCCTAGCTGACTTCTTCTCCTCTGTTTTCATTTGTGACAATGGTGTACAACCTAATCTATCTTCCCGTAGAATTGAACACGCTACAACTAACTGCTTGATTATGCCTCAACAGGTATTTTTTCATCTCAAAAAATTAAAGCCTTCCTGTTTCGTTCCAAATGATAACGTTCCCGCCATAATTTATCGCAAATGTGCGCAGGTATTAAGTGAACCACTGTCGTACTTATTTAACATTTCATTGTCACTGGGCACCTTTCCGGAGTTGTGGAAACAAGGTATTGTGATCCACATAAATAAAATACCCGCTCCTAAAATGCCCGAGCATTACCGACCAATAACTATCTGTCCAGCACCGTCCAAAGTTTTTGAAAGAATTGTTTGTGGCCACTTGACCCGCTGGTGCAGCAGATTCTCGCTAATTCCTGAAAACCAGCATGGTTTTCGGCGACATCGTTCTGTGATAACAAATTTGTTTGAGTCCACCAATTCTTGGCACAGGGATCTAGATAAGGGAAATTCTGTTGATGTTTTATATTACGACTTCGCAAAAGCGTTTGACACCGTCTCGCACAGAAAATTGCTATTTGTTCTCGATAACATAGGTATAAGAGGTGAACTCTGGAAATGGTTTGAATCCTTTCTTACTGTGAGATCATCTAAGGTCAGAGTAAATAACATGCATTCGCATGATTTTCTTACGACTTCCGGTGTCCCACAGGGATCAGTACTTGCTCCCCTTTTATTCACTCTCTATATCTCCGAACTCTCACTTAAACTTTCCGTGTTGCCGATGGTTACAGCTCAACTATTTGCAGATGATTTGAAAATTTACACGTCTTATAACAACCAGAATTGTGATCACGCGCATGCTCAATTAACTAAGGCGACTAGACTCATAAATGAATTCTGTGATGAATGGCAGCTCTCAATTGCCACACACAAATGCAATGCTCTCCATATGGGTAAAAATAACCTAAAATTCCCTTATTTGGTTACGAACTCACCTCCAACTGCATTTATCATCTTAGAATCGCCAATTCGTGATTTAGGAGTTTATGTTGATAATGAGCTCTCATTTGTTTTCCATATTGAACAGGTAACAAGACGAGCATTGAAAATTGTCTATGCCTTATTCAGATCACTATCGATAAAAATAGCAGCACCATATATTATATGCTTTAAAACCTATGTTCTGCCGGTGCTAGACTTTGCTTCCGTTGTTTGGTCTCCCCACAAAATTACCTTGATCAGAAAATTAGAGAATGTTCAACATGTGTTCACAAAATTACTACAGTTACGTTGTGTTGCACTCACTGAGTGTTGCAATTATGAAAGTAGATTGATAAGATTTAACCTGACATCTGACATCTATCGTCTTGCCAAAGTGTGGCTGGCTCACCCCTTTGTCTGTTTTAATCAATCAATTTTTCCTTAATTCTGCGTTTTTTCGTTGATTTTTGAGTCTTAAACTCTCAGATCAGAGGGGTTTCGGTTTTGCTTCAAAAACCTAACTCTGGTTACTGGAGGCTGGTGTCAGCGGTTCGCAGACGTCAGTGACATTAACTATCATTGAACAAACGCTTTAAATTTTTCCAAATTCGAGGCCAGGGAGAGTGTAGTACAAACACAAGAGCTTTCTCTTCTCTCCTGTCTTCCTCTCTCTCTAATTTCAAGTATCTATCTTCCTTCTTGGTCTGACTGTTGTAGTTTGTACTACGAGTTCGCCCAAGACAGCAAACGAGCAAAACTCAACTGGAAATCTTTTGCAATCTCGGTTAGTTTTTTTTTTTTAACCCTAAAATCCAATCCATTCCTGTTCATACCAATAATAATGGCGAGAATTAGCAAGAAACTGAACCAAGGTAGTCCGGTTAAACAGAAGCCTAATGATGCATCAGATATAATAGTAGAAGCTCTCGCTTTTGCTTCTCAAACTGCTCCAGCATCTGTTCCGGCTCCTTTCTGGGAGGGAATGACTCGCTTGATCACTTTGCTGGCGACTCAACTGGGTTCCACCAAAGAACAGTCAGTATCTTCAAATGTTTCAACCAATACACAGTTTTCGGGAGGGTCGAGTTCTATCCAGACACCGCCTAACTTGCCCACATCGTATGAAGATCACTTGCGGGCTCGTTCCATCGTCATCTCTGGATTGGAAGAACCAAGCGGTTCTCCAGCCGATAAAGTTAGTTGTGATTCAAGGTCAGTTTTGAACATACTGTCCTACATGGAAGTGGAGTGCATGCCACAAGTAGTCTTCCGAATGGGTAAGAAACATGAAGACGGCTCTCCAAGGTTACTCAAAGTTGTTTTACCAGCTCGTTCCTTTCTACTTTCATGTCTCAAAGCTGCTAATCGTCTCAAAACTACTCCTGATTTCAGAGGCATATACATAAGAAAAAGCCAAACAGCAGAAGAAAGAAAGCGGTTGTCGATATATCGGTCCTACTTAAATGAGATGAGGAAACGAGACCATCAATGCAGATTTGTGTTATATAAAGATGAAGTTTGGCTTAGGGATGAAATCGCGAGTGGGAAAAGAACAACGATTCCTGAAGGACTGGGAAACTTGATAGCATGAGACTCCAGCAAACAAACTCGCCATCGGACAGTCGACACTCTTCTCAAGCTTTAAAATGTATACTTTTTAATTCTAGAAGCCTAGTCAACAAACTATTCGAACTTCACTGTGTGATGAATGTAGTTCAGCCAGATCTCATCTTTATCACGGAGACATGGCTTTCTTCAAAAGTTCTTGATTCTGAACTGATTTTAAATTTACCGTATAAAGTGGTTCGGTCTGATAGATCTGGTAGAGGAGGGGGAGTCGCCATTATCATAAGAGACCATATTTCTTTCAGCAAAGTCCTTTTTAAAGAAAAATTGGTTCCCGACATTCTAGTGTTTGATGTGACAAGTCCGGTAAATCTCTCAACGATTCATGTAGCGTTGGTTTACCGACCACCTTCAGTAACTGTAGATCAGAATGAACGTTTATTCGATGTTCTTTTTACCCTTCTAGCTGTATCTAGTCCTGTTATTCTACTCGGAGACCTAAACCTTAATATAGACTGGGAAAATGTTTCCAATTCTAATGGTCAAGCTCATCAACTAATCGATTTCAGCGATGCAATGGACCTTGTTCAGAATGTTACCTCAGCAACTCACGGATCAAGTATTCTCGATGTAGTTCTCTCTTCTCGCCATCTAGTCGAAAACTGCTCAGTTCAAGCACCATTCAAGAACTCAGATCATAACTCTGTACATTTCGCAATCTCGATTGAGGTTGATTCTCCTAGATACGCTGCTAAATATGACTTCAAAAAAGCCAATTTTGAATTCATAGGAAATTGCATCTTCTTTGCAGACTGGGTTGAGATCTTTTCAGGTTCAGAAGATATCAGTGAGATGTATGATAGGTTTTGTAGCTTTATCAAATTTCTCTTTCCGAAATTCGTTCCTCTTAAGAAACATAGAGTACTCTTTGATAACTATCCGTCTCATATTAGATCTTTGCTGAAGCACAAAAGCGTCCTTTTCCATAAAATAGGACTTTTACCAGTACGTGCAGAGTACATGAGAGTTTGTTCGAAAATAGATAAGGAAATCTCTAAGTTTCTAAAGAACAGGGAAGATAAATCTTTATTCCGGAATTCATCCAAGTCATTTTACAGTTATGTAGGTTCTAGAATAAAAAATAGAGAGACTTATAGCTTAATCAAGAATAAATCTAATACCTCTTTAGCCAGCGATTTACTCAAAGCTGAAGGTCTTGCGGACCATTTCTCATCAGTTTTCGTGAATGATGACGGACTCCTACCACCTCTTTCACGTACGGTTACCGAGTCCATGCCCTTCTCAGTGGTCTTTCCTCAAGAAGTCGCGTTTTATCTGCGACGACTGAAGTCAGCCTGCACTGAGACAGCGGATGGACTGCCAGCCGTCTTGTTTCGTGAATGTGCTAAAGATATAGCGGAACCATTATCCTTCATTTTCAATCAGTCTATCCTCTCAGGCGAAATTCCACAGGTTTGGAAACTAGCCCATGTTATTCCTATTCCTAAAAAACCTTCTCCGGCTACAGTAGAGGACTTTCGCCCGATTTCAATGACTCCATCACCGTGTAAAGTCCTTGAGCGAATCATTAGTAAACGTTTGCTAAAATGGTGTGAGATGCATAATATCATTCCAGATGAACAGCATGGTTTTGTGAAGGGTAAGTCTGTAGTGACACAACTCCTAGAGTGTACTCAAAACTGGCGAAAGGCTATGGACGATGACATTTCGACAGATGTGCTTTATGTAGATTTAGCCAAAGCCTTTGACACAGTATCGCATTCTAAATTGCTTTATAAGCTAGAAAACCTAGGCTTTCGAGGACGATTGCTTGAATGGTTCGAATCATTTCTGTGTAATCGTTTCTTCTCAGTCCGAATCGGTTCTATCCTCTCAAGCACACGAAAGATGTCGAGTGGAGTACCGCAGGGCAGTGTGCTCGGTCCACTACTCTTCCTCATCTACATATCCGACTTGCCACAAGCATTAGCCAAGCACTCTGTCGTCGAGTTCCGACTCTTCGCCGACGACATAAAGATCTTCACCACATATGAGGCCAACGACAGCAGTCTCGCTCACAGCCAACTCTCTCGATCAATAGAAACTCTTTCTGAATACTGCGAAAACTGGCAATTATCTATAGCTGAGCAAAAATCATCTGTTCTATACATTGGTAAGAACAACCCTCAATATCCATATATGATTAATACCTGCGTTTTAACTGCTTCTTCCTCTGTTCGAGATTTGGGTGTCTTCTTGGACAACCAATTGAACTTTAAATCACATATTGATATCATTGTTAGACGAGCTCTTGGTGTGTTGTTCTGTATCTTCCGTTCGTTATCTTCTACTAAGAAAGAAGTATACATCAGATGCTTCCACTCTTATGTTCTTCCAATTCTTGAGTTTGCTTCTCCAGTATGGTCTCCTTTCTCCAAAAAAGAGATTCGGAAATTAGAAAGAGTTTCTCATATTTTCACTAAACTCTTGTATCATCGTTGTGGGCTTTTCTTTGAGAATCACATTGTTCAACCTTCTTATCATGAGCGTCTATGTCAACTCAACATGTCTTCTCTCCATTTGAGACGTATCATGATCGATATTGTTTTGGCAGTCCGCATCATTAGATGTGATGTGAATGTACGGGCAAGCGCTTTTTATGTATTTCGTCCGTCTCATGGTAGAATATCATCATTCTATCTGGCTATAAGAAAGTTTAATAGAATGAATCTGAAGAACTCCTTCGGCTACCGCACGTCCAGATTTCTGAATAAACTAGGAGATATAACATTCAGCCACCTCAATAAAAATCTTCTCAAGAAGTTCCTTCTATCTTGCCCTAATCTACTGAGGATCCTTGATGTTTATGTGGAGAATTTATAATTTATAAGTTTTGAAATCTTTTTCTATGTTGATAAAAACAAAAAAAATTGTGTCGTTCTTTTGTTGTTATTCCTCGAATCACCTCATTTCGATTTATAATCATATTCTTTCTTCTTTTTTTATCATTATTTAATAATTTTTTCTTCTATATTTTCCCTGTCTCAGTTTTAACTTCACGTCATATCCGCCAACCTGATGTCACATATATAATTATGTATTGAATAAATAAATCTCTCATTGAATGATCTCCGTTCTCATTGAATGATCTCCGTTCTCTATGAGTGGTGACCCTTCCCGAGCTCTGCCAATTGATGGCAAATCTCCTCCTAATCTTTGCAACCTCCAAATTCCCACAGTCTCTCTTCCGTTCATCGATAGTCTTGTCCGAGAAACGCTGACAAAAGTTATGCAGCCGCTTCAACAGATGATACTTGCTCAGTCCCAACAGATTTCTGACATGAACAAAGTAATTCTGGACCAGTCACAGCAACTTCTACGGATTAGTGAAGAAATGCAATCCATAAAGTCATCTGTCTCTCCGGCCACACTTAGACCCCACTTGTATTCAGCTATCGTCGAATCCACTTATCGAGACAAGGATATGCTCATAGGAAAAGGTAAACGAGCTGTTATTATCGGACTTCCAGAAGGCAAGTCAGAGGATGATACGTGTTGCAAAGATAAAGATCTTATCTCACGTCTTATCATCAGACTCAATTCAGCGGACCTTATTGACGACCTAGAGAAGGGTAATATCAATCATCATCGTCACCCAATTGATCGCCCACGTCTCTCTGCTCCTCATGGCCGTCCCATGAAAATTGAGTTTTCTTCGCTTGGAAAGCGTAACCTTTTTCTGGAACTTTGCAGAAAGGCGAAACACCCTTTTCCTAAAGGATGTTACTCCCGAGCTGACCTCTCGCCGGCAGAGCTTCAAGCCGAGAGAGACTGCATCCGAATATCCACTAACCCATCTTTTCCCCCTGCCAAAGTGGTCGATGCTCACCTAATCCCTGCCTTTCCTCGTTTTGCCCAGTCTTACAAACGAGTACCCTATCGACCAATTTCCCCTCCTCCCGCCTCTTCGTCACTATCCCCCTTAGCCAGTTCAACTCAACACTCCCAAATGCCATCGTCTTCGCTGGTGAACTCTGGGGCCCGGTCGACATCTACATTCGAGGCTTCTTCAACTGACTTTCCTTCTCTGGCGGAAAGCTCAGTGAAGCCGCTACAAGTCAGAAGCAGACGCATTACCAGAAACGCCGAAGAATCTGCCTCATGCCCCAGAAAGTCAGACGAATTTGTTTCCAGAAGAAGAAATGTTAGGAAAACCTCTCGTTATTCACCATAGGATAAGTCGGATAAAAGAGCTAGAAAAGAAGTAATCAAATGCTTGTATTTCAACTGTAGATCAGTGATGAATAAGCTATATGATCTTTATTTTCTTCTTCGTTGCTGTAAATATCACATTCTCTTACTATCTGAGACATGGATGCACAGTGAGCTTCCCGACTCCATTCTAACCGATAGTTTACCCTTCACGGTATTCAGAGGTGACAGATTGGCACAAAGAGGAGGAGGCGTAGCCATTCTAGTAGATAATGCCATCTCCTCATCTTTAGTTGTTCAATATAGCAAGGCTCAGTGCGAGGGGTTAGTAATAGACATTTATCCTAACACATCTTTCTCGTTTGCTTTCTCGGCCATTAGACTGATTAATATATATCGATCTCCTAGCTGTGGAGTAGAAAATACAAAGGATCTCTGCTCGTTTATCACCTCTCATGTTACTGAAGTATTTCCCACCATTCTGTGCGGAGACATGAACCTCCCCAAGATAGACTGGGCAAATCTCACCGCTCCCAATACATGTAGTATGTCTCTTGCATTCTTAAACATGACATGCGACAACAATCTTAAACAACTCGTACTTTCTCCCACTAGACTTCAAAATACACTCGATTGCCTGCTCTGTAATTCAAATATCATAAAAGACTGTATTGTCAGGCCTCCCTTCTCCACCAGCGATCATGCCTCAATATACTTTGAAATCAGAGATAGAGCCAAGCGTATTATCACAAGCACCAGCTCATCGTTAGACTGGAAAAAGGCAGATTGGGAAATAATCAACTCAGACCTCTTTAGCATCGACTGGACTTACATGCTCTCAAACCTAACTATTGACGAAAGTGTCGATAAATTAACCAACATCATCCAATTCATAATGGATAATAGGATTCCAAAAAATAAGAATGTCAAAACACATTTGAAATATCCCCCCAAGATAAGAAGATTATACAGCTTCCTACAGAGAAGTAACAAACGAAACCCTCTCTCCATTACGTCATTACGCACATCCAAGAAACTTCACAAAGAACTAGTCAAATTCGAGGTTCTTAGGGAAGACAAGCTTAAGTTCCCGAGAAACTATAAGGTATTCTTCAGAACTATATCCAACCGCATTAAAAGCAACACATCTATTCCTGCTCTCATAGTGAACAATAAACCAACTACTATCCCCTTCGAACAAGCAACTCACTTCGCCGAGTATTTTGATAAGTTACAACCCTTACCAATCAGTGGACCCCTTCAGATCTCTCGCCCGAATTTTCACCTCGACCACATTAATGACATCTCCCCTTTTGAGGTGAACTCCATTCTGAAACGAATAGCTCCGAAACTGAACTCTTCCCCTGACTTTATTCCAAGTAGACTACTCAAAAATTGTCTGGACTCACTGGCCATACCTCTCTCAATCATTTTCACCAACTCACTAACCTTAGGGCACTACCCTCTGGCCTGGAAAAAAGGAATAATCAAACCAGTTCATAAAAAAGGGCCCCGCTCTCAGATCGAAAATTATCGTCCTATCACTATGGTGTGCTCTATGTCAAAGGTATTCGAGAAACTGATCTTCAATATAACTTATCAATATCTGGAAACCAATGGCATACTACATCCCAAACAACATGGTTTCCGTCGGAGACGGTCCACGGTAACATCCCTGGTAGAGGCTCATTCCATTTACCTCACGCTTCAGAATAAAAAAATAGACTTTGACATCTGTCTAGTCGACTTTTCACGGGCTTTCGACTCTGTAAACATAAGATTTCTTGTTCACAAACTTGAAAAAGTGGGAATAACGGGCAACCTCCTCTATCTTATCCGTTCTTTTCTCACGAGCAGGTCCTCGAAAGTCTCAATCGGAGAAACATTATCAGGCCCTAAAGTATACAACAGTGGTGTTCCCCAGGGGAGTTGCCTTGGACCCCTCCTCTTTTCAATATTTATAAATGATATCATGGAGCACATAGAGCCAGATGTCCATGGTTTTCTATATGCCGATGACCTCAAAATTTTTTCCAAGAACAGAGACTCTCTTCAGAAAAGTCTGGATTCCATTTCCGATTACTCACTGACTTGGGGACTTGTGATATCAACTCAAAAATGCTTTATCATGCACTGTGGTCCTAGGAATCCAAAAGTAACATATAACCTAGAAGACAATATCATACCAACTACTTCATTAGTGAAAGATCTTGGCATTACATTTCAGGAAGATATCACATTCTCTAAACATATTGAACTAACCTCCCTAAAGTCCCAAAAATGTATAAACATGATCTTCAGAGCCTTTAAAACCAAATCAATTAAAGTTCTGCTCAGAATATACACCACATACATAAGACCCCTTATTGAATATGGGAGTGAGGTATGGTCCCCAGTAACTATCGGTCTCGTTAACTGCATAGAAAAAGTGCAAAGATCATTTACACGAAGGTTACTACAAAGGGCCGGATTACCCAAAATGAGTTATGTTGCTAGACTGAATTTTCTTTCCATCTCCTCGCTTGAATATAGAAGAAATGTGGCCGATCTTGTGTTCATCCATAAATGTCTGCACGGAAATATTCAAGTAGATTACTCAAATATGTTTAAACTTTGCCCATCGCCTTATTCGCTGAGAGAGTCGAATAACTACAGAATATGCTTGCCGTGTAAATATCAAAGCAGAACAAGCACTTGTGCCTCAAGAATGATTAATGTCTGGAATAAGTTACCTTGTTCTTTGGTTTCTACAAGCTCTTCTAGCATTTTTAGAAATGAACTTATCAAGCTTGATTGTGAGACCATTGTCACCAACTCTAGAATACATTTTTAATTCAAGTGCTTTGTTTCTTCAAATGTTTTGTTTCTGTTTCTCCTCTTTTTTTTCAATTTTATTTGTGTTCTCAGTTAGCTCTCGAATGATAAAGAGTGAGTTGAATTTTTGGAATTTCAAGTTATTATTGCGGATGAATAGTTCTTAATTGCTGATGAATAGTTCATAACTGAAGATACAAGCTTTGCTTTCTTTGCTTTTTTTTGTGTGCTTTCCTATTTTCCTAAAATGAAATGTTCCTCATTGTTCTTGTCATATTTAGATCTCACTTTTCATAACCTTCACTGAATTCACTTTTCTTGTGACAGTGTCATCTGTTTCGTCACTTAACATTATGTTTTGTTTCAAGCGGAATAAAGAATTGAATCATAATTGAATCATTGAATCTATGCAAGAAGATTAGAAGCTGATATTCTTTTGGCTTTCAAAATTCTCAAAGGTTACACTGACGTTCCAGTTTGTAAATTTTACACTTTCAAACAGTGTAACGGTCGCACCTCCTTCTATGCTTTCCATATAGGGCACACAAACATAAACTCACTTTTTCACTCTTTCGCTTATCGGACATCTCGATTTTTTATGAAATTACCGGTCAGTCTTCTCAGGAATCAAACCAATCTAAGTTTTCGGATAAATTTGTCATTGCTGGATGTTCCAGAGGTTTTAAACATCGATTTAAGTTTATAATAGTCGTTCATTCTCGTTCTCGTTGTTTGTTTTTTTCTGTTTTTTTTATTATCTTTAGTTTTGTCAGCAGAGTCTTCCTCGTGTTGTTACATTGCAAAATGTATTTCAATAAATGAATAAATAAAGACATATGGCGAGACAAAATCGAGGCAATCGATCCGAGAAGCATCAAAGGCGTGAAAGAACTCTGGTCCCTCATCCGTACACTAGGAAACAAAACCCAGGCCAATCCCAAACATGGCCATATCCTTTGACAACCGTGGCACTCTCTCCAACAACATAGACATTAGCAATCAGCTCAACAGACAATTTACCACAATTCGTACAGATGCCAGCGACAAACGAGCGAGGATAATCATAAGAAACATCCAGAAACGTTCCAAAGAAGATTGTTGTTGTTGTTGTCTTGCCCATAGGTCCTGTCGAGGGGAGTCCTTTTGGGATAGGTTGGTGGTGAGGATCCTTTTGAGTCCGGAGAGATTTTCTCCGTCTACACTCGCACCGCAGTCGGCGATCCTCTTGGCGAGACCCATTCGTTAACCGGAGAAGGGTAAGAGGTTATTTTACTGGCGCCTCGACTCGCCATTGAATAGTATAGCGGAGTATCGGCTGTTGTTTTGTCCGGTGGTATGCCCAGACCGGTCCGGCATCGCCCTCCTTTGACGAGCTATACTACCCAGTTTTGGTCCGCGGCGGGATTTCTCCCGCTACCTCCCAGCACGAACTCTTCGTAGGGAGGCGTCCCTCTATCCGCCACCTGAGGTCGCGCTCGATTCTGGACTGGATGATCCGGCTCCATCCGTGACAGGCTCTTAAGGCTGTAGAGTCACGAATGGCCACTGTTGCCAGTGTGTTTCGAGTCAAAGAAGATATCCCCTCATTCTCTTAAGAAGAAGTTCGCATCGCACTACACAACTCCAGAAAGTCCAAATCCTTGGGACCCGACTCTATTTCCATCATAAACCTACAGCGTTTGGGACCAGTGGGACTCAGGTTCCTCACCAATCTTCTCAACACCTCCCTTGAACAGCGCTACAAACCCGCCACTTGGAAAAAAGTCAATCATCATCCCACTCCTCAAACCAGGAAAGGACCCAAAGCTCAGCAGCTCATACCGCCCCATCTCTCTTCTCTGTCCCACAGCCAAACTACTCGAACGCCTCTTACTACCGTCTCTACAAGAACATTTGGAGCCCGCCACCCATCAGCACGGCTTTAGAGCAAATCACTCCACGACGACAGCCCTCCTCCAACTGTCGACACACATCGCAAACAGCTTCAATCAAAAGAAGCCCTCGCACAGAACAGTACTCGTGGCACTCGATCTATCCGAAGCTTTTGACGCGGTCGACATAAATATACTACTTGAATCTCTATACGAGTCAACCCTTCCATCCGGCACCACCAGATGGCTCGCATCCTACCTCCGAGGCAGACAATCTCACACCCTATTCAGAGATAAGCTGTCGAGAAGCCGAATCATACGTACCGGAGTGCCCCAAGGAAGCGTGATATCGCCGACTCTCTTCAATCTATACATGAGAGATCTTCCAAAGCCCCCGGAAGACATTCAAGTAGTCACATATGCGGACCATATAACTGTCTACGCTACTGGTCCATGCCCCGGGGGTAACTACGACAGTCTGGTACACAAGATCGCGAACTACCTCCCCTCCGTCGATAAATTCTTCAAGAACAGAAAATCAACTATATCTGCCGCAAAATCAACAGTCACACTGTTGACCCCATGGAAAAAGCAGGCAAACGATCACCCAATCATTAAAATAAACAACATACCCCTTCCGCTAACCTTCGACTCGATGCTAACCTTCGCCGAACACGCCAAAAAACAACAAGGAAAAGTATCCAGAAGAAACAATCCACTCCGTGCACTCACGGGCACCACTTGGGGTCAACAAAAAGAAACCGTGATCTACACCTTCAATGCAATCGGCCGCTCCGTCCTAAACTACGCTGCACCAATCTGGACCCCTACTCTCTCTAACACTGGCTTCGAAAGACTACAGCGTACTCAAAACGCTGCTATGCGCACAGCAACTGGATGTCATATAATGTCCTCTTCTGATCATCTACAACAAGAAACTCTCATGCTACCCATCAGAGATCACTGCAACATGCTGTCAAACCAATTCTAGGCTGTGTCTACTCATTGGCTAACTCAACAACCACCACCACCCAGGGCGATGAAACCTACACTTCAAGATCTTTCCAACCACATCTCACAAAGTGGCACCTCTACGAAAGCACTACAAAAAGAAATCCACACTACGGCGGTCAACGAAGCCTTGAAGTCATACAAGCCTAATCCAATACTAGGAACATCACCCCCTCCGATAGCAGTCAATGAATGACAACTACCAAGGGCAACACGCACAAGACTCAGCCAACTTCGCTCGGGTTACTGTAATCTTCTGAATGATTACAAAAACCAAATAGATCCGAATATTCCGAACAAATGTCTTGACTGCTCTGCAACGCCACACAACGTAATTCATGCGCTATCATGTCCGAAACTCCCGACTCAATGCCACTCTCAGAACTCTGGACCAACCCAGGAAAAATAGCCAAAGCGCTAAACCTCTAACGATGATGATGACGATCGTTTTAATTGTTTACTATGTAAACTGTGTTCGCCAACTCGCCACAAGATGATTTTTTCGCCCAAGGGGCAACAACAACAACTAAGCCTTAGCAAAAAAACAGAAAATAATAGCTGAAAACAGGCGTTTAACAAAGTGTACACCTGGTTCGCGTTACAGCCCTTGATCCCCTAAAACACGGCCTCAACTTAAAAACGCCTGGCTCAATTAACTGGTATTCTTTTTTTCTTTCTCTTTTAAATTTTTTTCTCTTCCTTTTTTCTTACTTGTTTTCTTACTTTCTTTTTTCTTCTCTTGATTTTCTTTTCCTTTTTTAAAATTATCTTTATAAATTTTTATTTTTAGATCAGAAAATTTTTTTACATTAAAAAAACGCTTAGGCTTAGTAATAAGTTGGCTTTAATCAACTTTAGCCGTCCAAAGATTTTTTTCTCAGAAAGAGATTATATTCATGAAAACTCCCTCCCCCCCTTTCTCCTTAGGACCCCCCTTCCCCCCTTTAGGGCCCCCTTCCCCTATCCCCCCCCTTTGCTTAGGAGGGCCCTCTTCCTCCCCCCTCCCCCCTTTAGGGCCCCCTCCCTTCCCCCCCCCCCCCTCCCCCTTTCCTTTCCCCAAAATTTATAAAGATAATTCAAAAAGAAAGGAAAGAAAAGAAAGAGAAACAAAAAAGAAAGAGAAAGAAAAAAGAAAGAGAAAAAAATATATATAAAAAGAGAAAGAAAAAAGAATACTAATTAATTGAGCCAGGCCGTTTTTTAAGTTGAGGCCGTGTTTTAGGGGAGCAAGGGGTGTAACGGGTGTGACGCGAACCAGGTTTACACTTTGTTAAAGGCCTGAAAACAGCTTAGTCAATTCCCTCAAATAGACTGGATAAAACTAAAATATTGTGGCTAATTTTTCTATACGGCCTCGCTCTTAAGCCGTACGGCCTCGTCAGCATACATTTTACCTAAGCCTAAACTACAAAATCAGTGAAAAGTGACCT
>CAXKTG010000168.1:0-17769 GCA_964056735.1 Allodiplogaster pararmata
ACAATTGCATTTTTCGAAATGTAGATAAAATATATATATATATATATATATATATATATATATATATATATATAAAAGAGAGAATACGCATAACTTAAAGAAGAAACATTTTGATCTTGATGCTTTTCACAATGGAAACTTTCTCAGCTTTCGAGTTCCAAAGAAAAATTTAAACTAATCAAAGAATATAATACAGATTACTAAAAGTACTTCAAAACTTTCCGTTTTGAATTAACATCAACTAACAAAAATGTCAAATTGCAAGAAAGAAAATAGAATAACCGAGTTGTTATGAGATTAAACTTGCGCACGGACAAGAGTAACTGCAAGAGAGCGTATTCGAACCTGCCGTTTCATCTAACTATGTGCCAGCACGAAACCACGAGACAGCTGAGGACACAAGTCTAATCCCATCGATTGAGCTATGTATGTATATCAAAAGGTCAATGGTATTGTTCTCTCAGTCACACATGCTTTTGAAGTGAATGCGTAGAAGAGTTGGGATAGTGAATCAAAAAAAGAAGAAGAGAGCAAGATAAGAACACAAAGTGCGTCAAAGAAAAACTATCGCACTCTTCGGAGAACTGACTGGAGTATTAATGTTAACTTAGTTGAAGTATGCTCCAAATACCGTTAGATGGGGGCTTGTAGCAAAGTGAAAAGAGAGATTAAAATCTTCTTTTTTTTTGTGAGAAAGGGGCGGGTCTAAAACTGAAGAACCGAGAAGAGGAAGACACACAATTGTGCAAGTTTTTATTTGTATCGTAATCTAATCGTATCTTCTTCTATCATTGAACAATAAAACCGATCTAATATTCAGAGAAAAAAAACGTGCGAGAGATTTTTTGCTTCAAAACTTGCTCAAAAACGATTAGTTAGGTTCACAAGATGATACATTAAGCTGGTTAAAGAGTCGTGGAAATTTCTTGACATGGAGTTTTGCTTCAGAAGAAGAATCGTGCCAGCCAAGAAAAGCATTCCGACTGATGTTAAAAAATCTCTTTTCAAAGGTGCTAAGTAACCAGTGATTCCAACACTCTTCTGGGGCTCTTAAGAAAAGCTGGAGAATGTTTACAGAAAAATATTCAAAGAACCATAAAGATTTTTCCAGTTCCCAACATCTTATGCGTTACTTAAACCTCTTATTTTGTTATATAGGTAGATACTCGGTTTATAACATGACCTTTTTGACACATTGAAAAAGTGATGCATTCCCAAATGATTGCCCATTCTAAAAGATCGGGACTGACTGAAGAGGCAGAATAAGAGACAATCAGTCAGGCAGCTTTCAAGTCGCCTGTTCCGCACCCAGGAAGACAGACAGTTTTTAATCCCTCTACTCGCTCTCAATAGACAATTAAACTTTTCTTTAGTAGTTTCTTACTTCTCAACCGAATTGGCAGAGCAATAGAATCAGAGTGAGTATTATAAGTTTTTCTGTATCTATGCCTCTAATCTATGCTCTACACACATCAGAAAAATTGAACTTAGTCTCTGGCAGTCTTTGAGAACTTTGAGAACAAGCTGTTTTTTCCCATGTCTCATCCGTCTATGTTTCTCATCAGTAACGTGATTAGTAGTAGAAAAATTCGGAAATTTATGTTGTCTGGTCTGTGAAATCAACACTGAAGCAATCAATAAAAAAATTTATATATTACTTTCAAAAACCGGATAAATAGTAATGAATTCAGGGGTATACCTGCCGCGACATTAATCTCTGAACGATGAGATCATCGGCGCGATGATCTCATCGTTTAGAGATTAATGTCGCGGCAGATAAATTCAGATTCTTCAAGCGCGTGGTTGAAATAGTCTTAAAACAAAAATTCAGCCGAGCTCGTACCCAGGAAGCTCTTATCTCAGACCTCAAAGTCATGTGAGCGCTCATAATCATCGCGCCGATGATCTCATCGTTTAGAGATTAATGTCGCGGCTGATCTCTGCGTTATAACACATCGGTATTTCTCCTAATCAGAACACTACTAAGGTAGGGGCTAGTATTCTGGTTTCTGAAAAACTTTCTTTTATGAAACAGTGCTGAAATCATATGAATACAAGTATGAAGTATGGAGAGAAAAGATTTACAATTTCATGGTAAAGTTTTTGTTTGAAAAACTAGTTATTTTAAATAGTTTAATTTTGTTTATTTTTAATTAGTTAAGTTAGTTGTGATCTTGCTCATTTTGTTTTTTTTAAGATTTTAGTCAAAAGCCATAACATTACTATGCCACCTAAAGCAAGAAATGAAACAAAAAACAGTTGAAATCCTGCTAATGATTCGAAAAGCTATCGAAGCATCTATCGCTGTTTTTTTGGATTTTTTTGAATGAAAAATTTTTTTCTTCACATAATTAAATTCTCACTGTGCTAGAATTTTTTCAAATACACTCGGGAAAACCGCAGATTTTTTCGTTGAATGCCGAAGCTCATTCGGAATTCCATCCTTCGGCTCACTTTCACATGGCGGCACATTCCTTCGAATAAGCGACTCTTGCGGTAATCATACCGTGATTCTTTTTCATATCCGCGGACTTTTTTCGTTGCAACCCCGTTTCTGACGTGTCTTTTTGGAGATTTTACGATCTTTTCTTTCAAAAAATTCTAACTAAGCTAGTTGATGTATAGGACATACATATGTATAGGACACAATCTTCTGATTATAAATAACTATAGACAGCTATTTCAAATCATTTTTTTTCTTAGATGATATTTGGATTAGTTGAATGCCATTAAGCACTTTTGAATGAATGATTGTTTTTTTGTCCCCCTATCCTACGCGTCCATGCTGATTGGAACTACCATTCATAATTGTATTACGAGTTGTTATTCTTGCATGGAATAAATGAATTGAATTGAATTGAATTGAATTGAATATATATTCTCGTAAAATGTATCTAGCTTTCATTCTAGACAAAAATTAAAGGAAAAAATTTTCTTGATTAGCTAGCAGAAAATAAAAAAAAAAAAAATTGAAACTTTAAACTCAGAAGAAAAAAACGCAAAAAAACTCTTTAAAAAAACTGAAAGGAAATTTTTACAAGTTGTTTGAAATACAAACAGCGAACATCTAGGCTAAGGTGCGATATTTGATTGGACTTTTACCCTTTACCCATTCATTAGGCTATTGACTTCAATCTTTTTTTTTTAAAAACCAGAGATATCTGATACTCTCAGAAAAGACTTTAGTTTGGAGGAGCTCAGCTTCCTCTTAGGCTTCTTCGCCGAGCTTTATGACATGCACCATTCTCTCTCCTTCTTGGCACTCCAGGCCGGAAGAAATGCGGTAAGTGATCTTTTGTATGGAGTTAAACACCCGAGCTAGTAAAACAGAATTTGTAGGAAAACCTTGGTAAAATTCTAGGTGAATAAGTAGCAGAAGGGAGTGAGAGCTTGATTTCAGAGCTTTTGAAAGTTTTCCATATGAAAAAAACACAAAAGGCATGAGCTGGATATTGCTACAATACATATAATATATCTACATTCGACGTAGAGTGTCACTTTCGAAACGATAAAATTGGAAAAAAATACTCACCAGAAATACTTGAAGGTGTATACGTACAAAATGAGAATTGAACCAGCTGGCCTTCTCACTCTCTTCCATATTTTCCCTTCAAACATATTACATACACATGTTCTAACATGATTTTTGTTGTTCCATGAGAAAAAGATTCGTTGAGACAAGGAAAAAGGAACCATGCTTGGGAATTTAGAGTTCGCTTGATGAGAACTTTTTATTTGTCTATACAATACATACAATTGACCCTATCACTTTCAAATAAATAGCTTTGTACCGTTTCTGGACCTTAAATTGTACCGTTTCTGGACCTTAATTGTACGTTTCTGGACCTTAAATTGTACCGTTTCTGGACCTTAAATTGTACCGTTTCTGGACCTTAAATTGTACCGTTTCTGGACCTTAAATTTTTCAAAGACCAAGAAAAGCTATTGAAAGGAGTTTTGCTTGAATGATTTTCATCAATATCAATATTTTCATCAATATTATTCATAGAAAACTGAACCTAGTTATAAAGTATCATTAAAGCATTTTTTACAATGATTTTTCGGTCAAATTTTCTTTACGAAAAGTTTAGTAATAGAAAAACTGCTTTTTTTCCTTAGAGTTAACAGTCAAAAGAAGAAAGCTTTGCGAGTCAAGGTTTCGAATAATCATAACGCTTGGCTTTTGATCACAACTATGAAAATTTTCCAGAATGCTCAAAAAACTTCGCCTTTTTGCCGAAGTTGCAAGAAATCGAGCATCTGAGTTTTCTAAGGCCGCAAAAACTCAAACAAAGAAATGCTAAAGAAAAAAACCACTAAAAACGAATTCAAAATTTAATTAAGTTAAGAACACGGAAAAACAGTTTTACACGTTTAGCGACAGTAGGGGGGGGGGTGCAATGATCTTTGAAACTCTTTTTTAAAAACAAATATGTATGTAGCTGAGGCAATCTACGTCAACATCGTTTGAGTAAATTACAATGAATTTTATGAACCTTACCCATTAAATCATCAGAAACAGGAAAAAAAAAAGAAGAAAAAACTGAAGTCTAGTTACAAGTGTAGCACTTGATGTGTGAAAAACTCAAATTAGAAACGTCAAAGATTTATCCCGATGGTTCGGAAATCATTCAATGTTCATTGCTGTAGATAAAAGTCTGTTCTGGATCCTAATGAAATTACCTTGTACTGTTTTTATTATGTTTTAATTTACAGAATACTTCAATATAAAAACAATGATTGAATAGAGAAGAAGTATATCGAGGTGTGAATTTGCACGAATACGAAGAACTTAAAGGGTATGATGAAACCTTGTCGGTCAAAACGCATCGCATAAATAAATTTATAAAAAGGCTTTCAAGAAGAGACGTTCTATCATTATACTGCAAAATATAGCCTCATATTTGTGTTGTATGGATTCAAGGCTCCTATGTGTGCTATAAGAAAACTCTAAACTTCTACTGTGGTACCGAAAAAACTTTTCTACTATCGGTCACCTCAACTTTGGTGAATAAAATGCTTCTTTGGACTATTCATTTTTTCGCATAATCTTGTTACGAGGTAGGGCATGTGTTAAATTGAGACTTGAGCTAATTACCTGGACAAGCAGAGAAACTAAAGAACTACCAGGATTTAATATGAAAGTTTTGAAGTTAAGTTTACAATAAACTTGAAGGGCCGTGAAGAAAAGCATAGGACACGAATTCCACTCAAAGTTTCTACTATGATGTATGTTCTGTTACCCTCTTCTCTCAATTCCAAAAGTGCACTACTAGCAAATCCTCGGGAAATTATCATTCTGAACTAAAGTTTGTGTTCACATTGAGCTTATGATATTGTTATACATTTCAATAGCACAAATCATCCGTTGGCCGTGCAATTATGTCTGCTCAAGCAATGAAGATTGATTGACTTATACAACGTAACACCCGTATATTGAATCATACTTTGATACATTTCATATAAATTAGCCACGTATTGGACTTTCAGCTACTTGTGTTGATAAACTCACATATGAACTCCGAAATTCACTTTTACTATGGTCATCAGCGAGTGAATGTTCACATCTCATGGCTTCATAGCTAAATGATTTCGTGTCCTTTTGTGAAAATGAATTTTATGCTGAATCAGCTTCGCAGTACTCCCATTTCACCGCCTAAAAATGTTTTGGAGTGATGTTCTGGAACACAGAATTAAACATTGGGAAAAAAAACACATTCTATCTCCGACCAAAATTGCAACAAAGTCACGCGGCCCAGAGGAAGAAACAGGAGTGAACGAAATTGAGTTGAAGCTGAATGAAGCTTCTGAAAACTCTATTCAGATTCTGAAAGATCCCGTGAATTTCATAAAGACGTAGCGGAAAAAAAGCGAGAATAAAAGAAGAGAAGGGAATCAGATTCGTAACCCTTGAAAACAGAGGAAAGGGAAAAAGTTTAGAGCAAAAATAGAAAAAAAAGAGACGGAAAGAGATCAAGACCGAGAAAAACCGGAGAGAAATAGCAAAAATTGAGAGAGAGAGAGAGAGAGAGAGAGAGAGAGAGAGAGAGAGAGAGAGAGAGAGAGAGAGAGAGAGAGAGAGAGAGAGAGAGAGAGAGAGAGAGAGAGAGAGAGAGAGAGAGAGAGAGAGAGAGAGAGAGAGGAGAGAGAGAGAGCGAGAGAGAGAGAGAGAAGAGAGGGAGAGAGAGCGCGAAAGAGCGGGACGCCTAAGAAGACCATGGGAATATTGTTAAGCGATTTGCATCAACATTAACTTGAGAAAGGGAGAAGTAGCGGTAAAAAAGTAACATCTGGTGCTGAAATATTTATTTCCTTATATGTACTTTCATGTCTACGCTTGAGGTTTTTAGAAAACTTTCGTGATTTTTAAGAATGATGGGTAATAAAGGCCCGGATTATGGGAAGGAATGGTAAAGTTTAAAAAGAATGATATGACAGGCGAGTTAACAAGACTTTAGAGAAGGTGGGTTAAGAATAATGGGTAAGAGTTTATGAATAAGAGTTGCGAGGAACATTAAGTAATTAATAAAAACATTAAGTATTTCAGAATAGATGCAATCAGAGACAAGGGATCCAAATAAAAACAAGATAAACTAGATGGGAAACGATCAAAAAAGTTTTTAAAAAGGGCTCAGATACTAAGAACGAGCGATGATTATTGAATTTTCAAAAGGATGTTGAGAAAAAATTGAGAAAAAATAGAAAGTTGAGAAAAAATAGAAAGTACGAAAAACCAAGAATGAGGTGAGAAATAAGGGAGAGAGTAAGAGAGTTAAAAATAAATATAAAAAACAATAAATGATGGAGAGGGTGTGAAAAAAGGAGAATAAGGATAGCAGATAGAGACAAACAACAATGAGGAAAGATGAGCGATATAAAATTAGGAGGGGAGGGGAGGGTGAGATTTTTGATATTTTCAATGAAAACTGCGTCGCGAAACCCAAGAGTCTTAAAAGATTAAAATAACGCTACTAAAAAATAAGGGCAGTGCCGAGAAAAGCAGAAACCGTGAAAGTATTTTCTCGAGTTTTGACGAACAATGTAAATCGCTCGCCTGCTGATCCGGATATTTCATTATTGCAGAAGTAAGGCAAAATTGAAAATCACAAGCTTTGCAATAGCTTTTTTTTCCGAAGAGCAACACGGCGAAGTTAGGAAAGCAAAAAAGAGAAAGAAATAGAGGACTGAAAAGAAGAGTCCAAGAAATGGAGCGAAAAAATTACAAAAAAAGAGTCTGCGACAGAGAGAAAGAAAAAGAGAGATAGAAAGAGAGAGAGAGATAGAAAGAGAGAGAGATAGAAAGAGAGAGAGATAGAAAGAGAGAGAGAGATAGAAAGAGAGAGAGATAGAAAGAGAGAGAGATAGAAAGAGAGAGAAATAGAAAGAGAGAGAGATAGAAAGAGAGAAAGAGAGAGAGAAATGTCCTTTATAAGAAGATAAAAGAGGGAGAAATAGATAAAAAGAAAGAAAACTTATGCCGCATAAAACTTTTGCTATTACTGAATAATAGTTTCTTCTCAGTCATGAGTTAATGAGAAGTCTAAAAAGGCCAATCAACAAAAATTTCACCACTAGTGGAATTTCTGACTGCCCGCCCATTAACTAGATTACATTCATACTCTCTGTGATAACTGCATTTCTTACTGACCTCCGACCCTTTCCTTAATTCTACTGCATACTTGGTCGTCATAATCAGTGCCATTAAGCACAATCGGTTTGAAACTGATCGAGACACATTCCTTTTCCAATCGTTCTGTATCCTTAGAACTGCTTTCAATGAATAAATATTTTCTTTGTCGATACTGTCAGCCTCACAGATGACAATGCGTTGGAGAAAGGAAGTAAAAGGGTTACGGCTAGGCCAAAGTGGGTTACGGCTAGGCCAAAGTGGGTTACGGCTAGGCCAAAGTGGGTTACGGCTAGGCCAAAGTGGGTTACGGCTAGGCCAAAGTGGGTTACGGCTAGGCCAAAGTGGGTTACGGCTAGGCCAAAGTGGGTTACGGCTAGGCCAAAGTGGGTTACGGCTAGGCCAAAGTGGGTTACGGCTGGGCCAAAGTGGGTTACGGCTAGGCCAAAGTGGGTTACGGCTAGGCCAAAGTGATAACACAATCGATACTTTTTGGTTTTTAAGAAGTGAAATTCGAGAAAGAATAAAGAGAGAATGTTGAAACAAAAATGATGTTATTTTCATGATTTTTTTATTTCACTAAATATAAAGTTATAAATTCCCATCTCACAACTCATAAACCTGCCCGAGAACTACCCGCAAGACAGAAATGGAAGGATGGTCAGGCGCAGCACGGAGTGTATAAAATAAATGTTTGAGTAAGTGATGTTTAGAAGAAGAAGAGAAAAAAAAATCTAAAACTAGAATTTTGGTTTAAGGAAAACAGAATGAACTTGAGAGGTATCATGTACTTAAATCTGAAAACTTCACCAGTTCACCCGATGCTTTTCTTCTTAATTAAAAAAGTTTTCGGCATAAAAAGAGAAAAAAGCGAAAGAAAATAATGCGAGAAATAGATTGAGAGAGAAAGAAATGAAAGAAAGAAAGCCAGGGACATAATAGAGTATGAAAAAGACGAAGTTTATAATTATGGGATTGAATCGCGAAAAAAAGGAAAGTAAAAAGTGCTCAGAAGAGAATAAGGAAATTCAAACAGGATGACATGAATTACTAGAACGAAAAAGCAAAATTGATAATTCGATTTCGCCTTTCTGTTCTAGCATGTAAAAATATGTATGTAGCAGCTAACAAAAAAAATTCGCCAATTTTTTTTGAATATAAGGGTATTATTATCGTTTTTTAATTATCGTCTCTGTTGCTCCTTATGGCCACATTTCAAGAATTGAGTTTATTATCTCAGATGACATTGCGGGAAAAAGACAGATTATATGTAGTTGTTCGGGCCATAAAGATATTATTGATGGGTAAGGAAGATGCGATAAGTGTCGAGATGGGAGTAAAGTGAGTAAGGATGAGGAAAATGGCTCATCTTCTCCCATCAGACATTCTCCGTAATGACGCCAACAGGCCATCCCTTTCAAAGAAGAAAGAAGGTGATAAAGATAAAGAGAAAGAAAGCGAAAGAGATTGATAGAGGAAAAGAGAATGATAAAGATAAAGAGAAAGGAAGTATAGAGAGGGCAGTAGAGAAGAATGAGTGTTAAACAAGGAGAATCACAAAACGCGGAAGGAGAAAGAGAGGAAAGCTTTCTAAATTGCAACTTCTTCATTCTTCCATACAGGGAAGTCTGCTGAAATGGTTCTGCCGATGGGATTACATGATTGTGCTGCCTCTTCACGTAATTATGAGTAATCGTACGACCACCGAACTTTCCACTGCAGTTGGTGTCAAAAGAAATGAGACATACGGTGTGATTTACATATGTTTAGTTTTCTGAATTTTGTGTACTGAGTGACGAGCATCGTGGAGGTTAATTAGACAGTTAAAGTCTTTATCGTGCCAGTGAAGAGATGCGGTGTGGTTTCGTGCAAAGAGTTCGGACGTTTCGCTTTTTTTATTTTAAAGCGAAACGTCCGAACTCTGCACGAAACCACACCGCATCTCTTCACTGGCACGACAAAGACTTAACTGTTTAGTTTTCGTTCTACAATGCTGTTATACTTGTTTATTGATAAAGCAGTCCTTTTATTATTCAGTAGTTAAAAACACCTAGTCACTTAGAGTTTTTAATTCATAATATAAAGATTAATCTTTTATTTTTTTACTTTTTTTAATTTATGAATTAATATTTAATTTTTTAATTTATTTAATATTTAATGCATAATTTATATTTTTCAGCTCACTTTTTGCTCACACGTCTTAATATTGTGCAGAAAAGGGTAATTGTGATCACAAAAAATCTTATTCAGGTGTCAGTGCCTTGCGTATTTGCAGTGCCTTGCGTATTTGCAGTGCCTTGCGTATTTGCAGTGCCTTGCGTATTTGCAGTGCCTTGCGTATTTGCAATTGAGCCTTTACTAGTCGTGGAAAAATCTTTCTTTCTTCTGTTCATTTGCACCATAATTGGCGTGACACATCGAGCAGGTTGTAACGTTGAGGATTTTTGCCAACTGTTCCCATCGCTGAAAATTTCAAAGGCTGTTATAACTTTAATTGGAGAAACGAGAAGGCAAATGAGAGACGAGACTCATCTTTATAATATAATGAGGAAAAATACAACAAAAAAAATCTAAATAAGTGCGGTGTGGGAAAAGTCTCCCCGAAGTTTGCAGCCGTTGTTGAGGCAATTTGGCTTGATGAGGATAACTAACGAATCGCTTACTTTCTCATTAGTAAGGAAAAAATAGAAAGAAGAGAAAGTCCAGTCGACGAGTGAGGTAGAAAGAAAGTATATAGACAGAGAGAGAAAAGTAGAAAAAACCAGGGAGAGAGAGGAAGAGACAAAAGAAAGAATGGCAGAATGAAATAGAAGGAATATGATTTCTGCTTCGAGAGAACGCGAGAAGATTAATGGATGTGAGAGTAGTCTCCGAGGCTTACAGATGTATCTCAATCAGGGCATGCAATGCGGATTGAGAGAGAGCCGCGTCGTGGCATCATGTATATCATTTGAGAATTCGTTTCCTTCATGCGCTGTCTCTTCTCGCTTCCTCTTACTTCTACCTTTTACTTGCTTCTTTTCAAATTCTTTTCTCAGTTGCTAAACTCGTCTATTGTCTTTTTTTTACTCTCTGCCTCTCTTTTTCTCCATTTCCCTCTTTCTCCTTTTCTCGATTTTTTCATCTATGTATATAACTATCTATTTATACATGAGTTCAGCACTCAGCCATAAAGTTTTGCACAGTAATCAGCAGCTCTTCTCATTACAAGTAATTAAGGACGAGAGAAAGAGAAAGAGTAACTTTGAATAACACCATTTCGTTCTGTATATGAAAATAGTCGCGTGCTTAGGAACAGTTGATGTTGAGAGATAATTAGTTTAGATGAAATCTGTGTCTTGGGTCCCCCTCAGCAATACTTGTGAGACGTTCAAGATCAGCCTCTCACATGCCATAACCTACGAGTATATCCGCTGCTGTGGCAAGGTTATCCCCAGAGAATTTCTTTATCTCTCTCCCTTTTTAACAAAGCGAAAAAGAAGAAGCAAGAAAAGAGTATCAACCATTATGCTTCACTCTCCGAAGAACATAACTTGGTGTTATACGATGTGGGCAAGTTCAAGTCCGTTGAGACGTCGACAAGATAACCCTTAAACCCCAGGACAACTCCGTTGAGACGTCGACAAGATAACCCTTAAACCCCAGGACAACTCCGTTGAGACGTCGACAAGATAACCCTTAAACCCCAGGACAACTCCGTTGAGACGTCGACAAGATAACCCTTAAACCCCAGGACAACTTGAGACGTCGACAAGATAACCCTTAAACCCCAGGACAACTCCGTTGAGACGTCGACAAGATAACCCTTAAACCCCAGGACAACTTGAGACGTCGACAAGATAACCCTTAAACCCCAGGACAACTCCGTTGAGACGTCGACAAGATAACCCTTAAACCCCAGGACAACTTGAGACGTCGACAAGATAACCCTTAAACCCCAGGACAACTCCGTTGAGACGTCGACAAGATAACCCTTAAACCCCAGGACAACTCCGTTGAGACGTCGACAAGATAACCCTTAAACCCCAGGACAACTCCGTTGAGACGTCGACAAGATAACCCTTAAACCCCAGGACAACTTGAGACGTCGACAAGATAACCCTTAAACCCCAGGACAACTCCGTTGAGACGTCGACAAGATAACCCTTAAACCCCAGGACAACTTGAGACGTCGACAAGATAACCCTTAAACCCCAGGACAACTCCGTTGAGACGTCGACAAGATAACCCTTAAACCCCAGGACAACTTGAGACGTCGACAAGATAACCCTTAAACCCCAGGACAACTTGAGACGTCGACAAGATAACCCTTAAACCCCAGGACAACTCCGTTGAGACGTCGACAAGATAACCCTTAAACCCCAGGACAACTTGAGACGTCGACAAGATAACCCTTAAACCCCAGGACAACTCCGTTGAGACGTCGACAAGATAACCCTTAAACCCCAGGACAACTTGAGACGTCGACAAGATAACCCTTAAACCCCAGGACAACTTGAGACGTCGACAAGATAACCCTTAAACCCCAGGACAACTCCGTTGAGACGTCGACAAGATAACCCTTAAACCCCAGGACAACTTGAGACGTCGACAAGATAACCCTTAAACCCCAGGACAACTTGAGACGTCGACAAGATAACCCTTAAACCCCAGGACAACTTGAGACGTCGACAAGATAACCCTTAAACCCCAGGACAACTTGAGACGTCGACAAGATAACCCTTAAACCCCAGGACAACTCCGTTGAGACGTCGACAAGATAACCCTTAAACCCCAGGACAACTTGAGACGTCGACAAGATAACCCTTAAACCCCAGGACAACTCCGTTGAGACGTCGACAAGATAACCCTTAAACCCCAGGACAACTCCGTTGAGACGTCGACAAGATAACCCTTAAACCCCAGGACAACTCCGTTGAGACGTCGACAAGATAACCCTTAAACCCCAGGACAACTTGAGACGTCGACAAGATAACCCTTAAACCCCAGGACAACTCCGTTGAGACGTCGACAAGATAACCCTTAAACCCCAGGACAACTTGAGACGTCGACAAGATAACCCTTAAACCCCAGGACAACTTGAGACGTCGACAAGATAACCCTTAAACCCCAGGACAACTTGAGACGTCGACAAGATAACCCTTAAACCCCAGGACAACTCCGTTGAGACGTCGACAAGATAACCCTTAAACCCCAGGACAACTTGAGACGTCGACAAGATAACCCTTAAACCCCAGGACAACTCCGTTGAGACGTCGACAAGATAACCCTTAAACCCCAGGACAACTTGAGACGTCGACAAGATAACCCTTAAACCCCAGGACAACTTGAGACGTCGACAAGATAACCCTTAAACCCCAGGACAACTCCGTTGAGACGTCGACAAGATAACCCTTAAACCCCAGGACAACTCCGTTGAGACGTCGACAAGATAACCCTTAAACCCCAGGACAACTTGAGACGTCGACAAGATAACCCTTAAACCCCAGGACAACTTGAGACGTCGACAAGATAACCCTTAAACCCCAGGACAACTCCGTTGAGACGTCGACAAGATAACCCTTAAACCCCAGGACAACTCCGTTGAGACGTCGACAAGATAACCCTTAAACCCCAGGACAACTTGAGACGTCGACAAGATAACCCTTAAACCCCAGGACAACAAGATAACCCTTAAACCCCAGGATAACTGCTAATCTCATGCTTTTCTACGTTCTTCTCTCAATAATTTCCTCAAAACTCCGTTGTTTTTTTGCTTTCAAGAACGTCGAAATATTGCGGAAACAATAATATAAAAGGAAATTTTGAAAGCTCAAAAAGAATTTTCTGATGACAAAGGACTAAAACTTTAGTATAAAACTGGCAAAACAGAGAGAGAGAGATAAAGAGAGAGAGAGAGAGAGAGAGAGAGAGAGAGATAGATAGAAAGATAGATAGAAAGAGAAAGTGAGTGAGAGTGAGAGTGAGAGTGAGAGAGAGAGAGAAAGAAAGAGAAAAAGATAGAGAGAAAGAGGAAAGGGAGAGAACACAACCCGCTGGTATGGCGGCGTGAAGTAAACAGTGTAACTGCCCTCGTTGGTGGTAGCTGTGAACACCCACGAGGCTAATCTCAGAACCTCTTTCATGTTAGAAAAGAGTATAAAGATGTACAGTCCCGTTCATAAGTATACAAACGATTGGAACTGATTAAACTATCGCACAGAAAAAAGCTAGTCCACCGGGTGGGATCGAACCCAGCCATCTCGTGAGAAACCGGGAGCGCGAGTTACCATTACACCACGGGGACACATTGCTATTCCGTGCGATAGTGTCATATGAAAGGCTCATATGCCTTGTTCTCTTAGTCACGCATGGTTATTAACCAGGCGTCACTGCCTTTAAACTGTGTAACTTAGAATTAGAAGATTTATACAAACGATTGTTTTTTTTTTTTTAAATATCTTCTTCCAGATTTCAAGCATTCAGCTGATTTTCTCAACGATATTTCTAACCATGAAAAACTAATGATAGAATTTGTTTTGCAAGTTGAAACAAACAAACAACTTATAATATTTACAGTTTTACAAAAATGTCAGAAGTTCCATTTTTGCACTGCGTTAGACAAAAAAGTTATAAGAATCGATCAATGAATATAACGAAAACAATATAGTCAATACTTTGTTGCCATTTCCTTTGCTTCTATCACTGCATTACATCTAAAACGCATGGAAGCGACTATATTCGCCAGAGTCGCTACAGGGAGAGATCTCTCCGAGCTCCTTCATTCTCTACTCGAACCAGTTCTCGACGAAAAGAAGGGGGTTCGGGTCATTATCCCGCTTGAACGACGAACTCGAACCAGGTTAACATGTTCATAAGTGAACAGTATGTTTTTAATGATATCTAGATAGTTTTCTTCACACATTATACCATCAGTCTTATGCAATGGTCCGACACGGCTTTCATAGAATGCGCGCTGAACCATAACACTTCCTCCTTCGCGGTTCAAAGTTGAAATCTTATACTTAGAATGTCTTGAACGTACAATCCTTCTAATTTGTTGCAGACCGTCAGTTCCCATCGGAATATTGTATTTACTCTTATCGCCCCATAGAATATCATACCAGTCTTGAATAGTCCAGTGAAGGTGGTCCTTAGCCCACTGCAGGTAAATTTTTTCTTTCTCCCAGAGATCAGCGGTTTCTTCACCCACCTACGAATAAATATTAAAAATTACGCAGCCGACGTTTTATAGTAGAAATGGAAACCTGAACCATTAGTAATGTCAATTAATCTTTTATCAATCTAAAAATTTTAAGGCTGACTCCATAGAACAGATGAACAAGCTTGTTGATATCGCTACCGTTCAGACTCGGATTTTTCTCGGGGATGCGTGTAATGACTAGATCGATGCCAGAAGATGTTTTTCGTAGTCTTTCATTATTCTATGCCTGAATTTTTATGGTAATGGAAGCGTGAGCAATTTGCTCGTTTTGAACTGACGAGCCAATTCCAATTTGCTCGTTTTGAACTGACGAGCCAATTCCAATTTGCTCGTTTTGAACTGACGAGCCAATTCCAATTTGCTCGTTTTGAACTGACGAGCCAATTCCGAAATACCGATGTCATTTATATAGCCACGATTGAGAGCCGCTCTCTCAAGTTTTGACTGATTTTCGATACTTCTGGTATTTCCATTCCACAGACGAAAAATCAGCCATGAGCGATTCTACTGAACAAGGTAAAAATAACTCTCAAAAAATGTCGAAAACGTGGACGTAAAGTTCTTTGTAGAAATCTTCGACTCTTATATACTCATGGGCATACTAGACGCCAGACAGTGCAGAGTGGCTTTTTTTGTTGATACGGTCTCGTTAGCCTAAGCCGTACGGCCTCGTTAGCGTAAACTTTTACTAAGCCTAAGCGTTTTTTAATGTTAAAATTTTTTTTCACGAACCGGAGTCTCTGATGCTCAAAATTATCACCTATGAAGAAAATTTTCGAAACCGTAGTGTTTAAAGCCAATTTTTCGTATATTATTCCAATGTCTGCAGGACAAGACGTAGGGTATGCCCATGATGGAATAAGAGTCAAATCTTCGGCACTACTGCAGTTTAAGGGGCAGCACTCGTGAGCTTTAAACGCTTCGGTTTCAAAAAATTTCTTGATAGATGTTCATTTTGAGCATCAGGGACTCCGGTTCTTCAACAAAAAAAAATCAACAAAAAAAAACGAAAAATCCAGAAAAAAATTTTCTTCTTTAGTGTGGTTTATATCTGTATATAAAATTATAAACTCATCTCTAATAGCTAAGAAAGGTTTCAAAAAATGAGAAATAACCTGATGTTGCAACTGCTACCACAATGATTGTTGAATACATTCGAAAAAAATTTGAATAGAAAGGAAGCTAAAATCGCGCCAAAAATTTAAATTTCATATTTTTTGATACCGTTATGTAAATTTATTACACCATTTCTCTATTTTTTGACAAATCCATCCTTTCTTTTCAAATTATCTTAATAAATTTTGGGGAAAGGAAAGGGGGAGGGGGGCCCTAAAGGGGGAAGGGGGGAGGAAGAGGGCCCTAGCTAAGCGAAGACTTAAGCGGGGGGGCAGGGGGCCCTAGGGGGGGAGGGGGGGGAAGGGAGGCCCTAAAGGGGGAAAAAGGGCCCTAAGAAGAAAAGGGGGAAGGGAGTTTTCATGAATAAAATCTGTTTCTGAGAAAAATATAAAGTTGAACAATAATATATAAATATAATAAAATCTCTTTCTGAAAAAAAAAAACTCTAAATTTCACAAGTTTTAGAATTTTTCCGCGCAGCAGCGTGGATTAGTAACTAACGGGCGTGAGGGCGTGTTTCTGGTATTCATTAAACCCCCCCCCCTTTCTCCTTAGGCCCCCCCTCCCCCTCCTTTGTTAGTGCGTTTACTTGCTGTAAAACCTGTTTTTTGACTTTGGCGGTGACTGGAACTGCAGTTTAGCCCAAAAAATTTTTTGTAAGAAAAGTTTTTCTTTTTGCAAGAACCGTAGTCCTTGATGCTCAAAATGAACATCTATGAAGAATTTTTTTGAAACCGAAGCGTTTAAAGTACACGAGCGCTGCCCCTTAAACTGCAGTAGTGCCAAATCTTCTTATATAAACAAGTGCGTGAGTCAGTTTGTAGATCAAATGTTCTCCCAAAGCTCTAGATACCAATACAAACATTTCAGACAATGGCGGTTTCATATCTTCAACGCTCTTAATTTCTCAAAAAACGTGATCGCTCGTATATTTTTGAACTGTATGTACACTACCGTCCAAAATTCTATCAAGGTTTATTTTTTTTGTTAATAAATTTTTACCATTTTGTATCCAGTAGTTTAAAATTCTAATCACTCATTTCACAGAAGTTAACGAAAAATTGAGTCAAAAATCACGACAATAGGAATGTTATATCTCATTGCGAAATCAATCAATTGGCTAAGTTCGACATTGGTCGGCAGCACACACGTTTTGTTCACGTGAAAAACGCAGTGTTCCCGTGATCAAAAAAAATTCAAAACGATCAAGACGCGCGTGAGTAGATCAGTGCTCCCGCGCGTTTGATCGAATAATTCATGAGACTTGTCTCTCTCTCTCCCTCTTCAGTGTTCTTCGTGTGCTCGGCTGCACAGGTACTACACTCATTCGTTCTAATAAAATGTATTTTATTGGAGCGAAATAGAAGGCAAGGTGCCTTCTGTTGCTATTAATTTAGCTAAACGTATTCTTACGTGAATGGAACAATTTTAATTTTTAAATTAAATACTGTTCCTTCAGATTTCTGATGGAATCTGAGCTTGGGCTCGAAGGAGACCCTAAGCGAATTCCCGTGTTAACGGGCAACATGAACTATTCTTCAAGCTCATCGGAAGACGAGCAGGAGGAGAGAGGCTCGGAAGAAGATGAGGACCGCGATCTCAACCGAGGAGAAGATCCGCTGGAGCGGAAATCACTACTGGAATTTCGGATTCCGAAGATGACGAACATCCCCAATGCTAGTGAGTTCTTTTCTTCTTTTCAAATTCTATCGATGAAGATATGTAACATTTCCTTGATGATTTTTTCTATGGTTGAAAGTTTTATACTTAACTACTCAAAAAAGAAGTCGATAATTACAAAAACTTTTCTTTTTGAAGCGAG
>CAXKTG010000169.1:0-27735 GCA_964056735.1 Allodiplogaster pararmata
CAGGTAGTTAAAAAATCATCGAAATGAGCGAATCTTATCCTTCGAGCCTTCAGAACATTGTCCATCACAGTTTTAATGCGAGCGTTTAAGTCATATATACTCCCTTAGCTTGAATATGGTAGTGAAGTTTGGTCACCATCATCGATAGGCCTTGTCAATGATTTGGAAAGGGTTCAACGTAGTTTCACTCGCCGTGTGATGTATAGAGCCGGTAGAACCGACCTAGATTACCCCTCACGTCTGAAGCTATAGAGTCTCTATACACTTGAGCACCGTAGGGCTATAACAGATCTATGTTTCATACATAAGTGCATACATGGCCATTTTGAGCTTGATTACTCGACTTTGTTTGCCGTCAAACCGTGTCCTTACAATAATAGGAATTCACATCCTCTTCGCATTAGTCTACCCTTTAAATTATCGCATTCGCACACTACTTGTGCCTCTCGTGCCATAAATTTGTGGAATGCTTTACCTATTCAAATAGTAACTATTTCTTCCTGCTCAGCTTTCAAGAAAATACTCATCGATTTGCGTATCGATTTCATTGTACCATTGTCCCGCCTATGTTTGTAATACTTTTTTCTTTCTTGTAGAATTTAATCTCTCTATGAATATACTGTATTTTGCACTCACACTGATCTCACATTGTGACAGTTATTTATTTATTTATTTATTCATACATCAAGAAGATGTTACATCAATGTCGGAGAGAAAAAAAAATGCGTGAATAATATTATTTATAAAAAGCAACAGTAAAGTTTAGAGGGAAAAAATGCTAAGATGGGGAGAAGGGGGGGGAAGGCAAACCCTCCCCAGAAGGCAAACCAGCAGCAACCAGGCAGTGCATCTCACGCCAGGGAGGGACTGGCTCTCAGGAAGAGGACTGAGGATGTACCGGGAAGCGGACCGGTAGGCAACTGAGTCTGGTGCGCTGATCTGGATCTGAGGAAGGGTAGGAGAAGAGGCGGACTATTTCTTTAAATCAGAGATCATTTATATCAATTTCTAGAAAACCTAATAGATTCGGAAGACATAAAAGCTTTGCTTTCAAAGCACTATAGCTACACAAACAGAAATCACCGAGCTTGTTCAAATAGAATGTGGTTCTATATGCAAATGAATATTTAAGGTTCAATCTATTATAGGAAGATGTGGCGAGGCGGAAAGAGGAAACTCTCCCATTTGTTGGTTTGAATATATAGAAGGAACTAATTGGCAACGAGATATCACCACGAACGATTTTAAGAGCAAGGATAATATCAATAACTGTTCTACGTGTATATAATGAATTCAGATTAAACAGAGTTAGTCGGCTCGAATAGGATGGAACTAATCTAGAAAAACTTGAACTAACATTACAGCGATGAACAACAAGCTTAGTGAAAATGTGTTGAACTCTTTCGAGACCACGTATATCTCTCTTAAGGTACGGTGACCACACAGGACTGGCGAACTCAAGTATTGGCAAAACATAGCTTTTAAAGCAACGTAAATATACATCATGTTTATTAAATGAGAGAGATCTGAATATATTGAAAGTGGTACCTATCGCCTTTTTGATTGTCAACTCAATATGTAACTTGAATGTAAGATTGTCATCGATAAGGATTCCTAGATCTCTAATGCACTCGCCACTTTTGATAGGTACACCATTGAGCATATAGGAAAACCTAGGGTTTGATTTCCCCATATAGAGAACGCTAGATTTCTCTTCCGCAATATTCAGTTGCCATGCATCACAGTAATCCGCGAATCTGCTCAATGCTGTTGCAAGCTGTGCCTGTGCAGTAGAGAGGACTCGAGAGTCATAACTTGTGTAAGCCTTTATGTCATCTGCAAACAATCGATATTCGACAAGTGGGAGTCGTGAGAAAACATTGGCAATATCTGATATGTATACCAAGAAAAGAAGCGGGCCTAAAACACTACCCTGGGGAACGCCACTAGAAGCATATTTAATGGAAGATGAAGAATTACCTACTTTAACTAAGAAAGTACGTTCAGTTAAGAATGATTCAAACCAATCAAGGAGGTTTCCTCTAATACCGAATTTCTCGAGTTTAAATAGGAGTTTGCTGTGACACAACATCGAACGCTTTGGCTAGATCAGTATAAACAATATCCGTAGATCGATTTATATCAAGAGATTTACGCCACTTTTGTGTACACTCAAGAAGTTGGGTAGTTACTGATTTTCCACGTACAAATCCATGTTGTTCCTCTGGTATAACTTTATGTATCTGAAACCAATGTTCGAGTTTTCTTTTCATAATCCTTTCTAGAACTTTACATGAACTAGGTGATAAAGAAATCGGTCGAAATTCACAGACATTCTTAGGAGCTATAACCTTAGGGATAGGAATCACGTATGTCCGTTTCCAAAGATTCGGAATGGAACCAGTAAGAATGGACTGATTAAAGATGATAGCAAGAGGTTCAGCCATGTCAAAAGCACATTTTTTGTAGATTATGGAGGGAATTCCATCGGCGGGTAGAGTACAACTTGACTTCAACTTTTTCAGAAAGTAACTAACCTCTCCCGGAAAGATCAATGAGAAAGGCATAGATTTATCAATAAATCCCTCATATCTAGGGAGAACTCCATTATCGGTGATGTATACAGAAGAAAAATACACAGCCAGCGCTTCAGCTTTATCCTTTTCAGATCGCAGAACTCTTGAACTAGCATCGACCAATGAACCAGTGATTCCGGAAGTATTTTTGTTGGATTTTAACCGCGTTCCAATGTAGTTGTAGAATTTCTGCGAATGATTATTACTAAGAAGTGCATTTTCTTTATTCCGTAAATACTTTTTGATTTCTCTATCAAGCTTAACACATACTCTGGAATAGAGGTCTTGGACTGGTCTTAAACCAATCTTTTGGAAGAGAGCTAATTTGTGAGCATAGAGACTCTTGATATGTGGAGGGTACTTCTCAAATGCTAACCTTGACTTTCTGAGAGGAACAAACTTAGGGAAAAGAGAGGACATATGATTTACAAACCGATTATAAAGGTCATCCATGTCAGAAGAACCGTTAAATAATCTATCCCAATCAGTAAGATAGAGGCAATTACCGATGAAGTTGAAATTAGCTTTACTAAAATCATATGACTGTTCATACATAAGGGGTTCTAACGGATTTTCTAATTTGAAAGAGATGGAATTGTGGTCTGAATTCTTGAAAGGGATATTAACTTTACATTCACTTACTAGTTCCGGGGAAGATATAACCAAATCAAGAAATTTGAGACCTCTAGTTGGTTCAGAAACATGTTGTACAAAACCCATAGACTCGAAAAAGTCTAAAAGCAGTGATGTTTGTCCACAGCTGGAGACCGGGTTAAGCCAGTCTAAATGTATGTTGAAGTCTCCCAAGAGTAAAGCTGGATTCGAAGTGGCAAGAAAAGAAGTTAAAAAATCAAAAAAAAGCTCTCCATCCTGAGATGTAGAAGAAGAAGGTGGACGATATACCAGGGCTATGCGAATGCTACTCAAATTTAGAGCACTGTAAAGCTCTAAAATTAGTACATCTGTCGGAGTTTTTTCTGTTGAAGAAATTTGATTTACTTGAAGATATTCTTTGAAAATAATTGCAACTCCTCCACCTCTACTAGAACGATCCCTTCTTAGAACTTTGTATGGGTAGTGAAGAATCAATTCGGAGTCTTTTATTCGGCTATTCAACCAGGTTTCTGTGATGAACAAAACATCAGGCTGCTCAGTACAGAGCAGATAATGTAAGTCAAATATTTTGTTAACCACGCTTCTAGAATTCAAAAGAATACAGAAAAGATAGACAGAAGTAGAGGGGCGACTGGTAGATGGCGAAGGGCCAAGACTTCCTAGTTTAACAAACCATCGGGAATCGTTGTACGTCTACCAGACGCTATCTCATCTCGCAACCATATTTCGTCTCTGTAGATCACGAAACGCGAAGATGGATCTCTTTTTCTTAGATCAGACAGAAATGTTCGATAAGCTGCTACCTTTTTTCTTTCTTCAATTGTCATACTTTTCCTGATGAACACATTTTGAAAGTGAGAAATAGATCTCAGTTTACGAGCTTCTTTGAGAGTCATGAGCATGAACGATCTGGCAGGCAACACAACCTTTACCAGTCTGGCAGAACCATCGTCACGTGTTTTACCCATGCGAAAAACCATCTGAGGAATGCACTTCACTCCAAGTGCAGAAAGAATATTAACCACAGAATCAAAATCCTGCGAGGCTCTTTCACCTGGAGACCCTGAACTCTCCTTCAAGTTACAGAAAACGAGAGACCTGGATCGCAAATGATCCTCATAGTTGACTTGACTCGAGATAGAAGGATTTATGACATTTGAGCTGGTTGAAGTTGGTAAAGAGACCGACCTGTTCGTTGTATTTTGAGAAACTTGTGCAGTTGAAGAATTTGAAACCATCGTTTCGAGACAGTTGGTGAGAAGAGTGATAAGATTCGTTAGTCCATTCCATAACTCCGGGGTCACCTTCTTCGGTACGTCTTGCAAAGCGAACGCATGAGCCTTTACAATCAAGTCGGCAAATGGGGGAGCAGTACCTTGAGAATGAGACTGATTTAGAGAGTGAATTTGAGATGGAGATGAATTTTGAGAAATTGATCCTCTGGACCTGGTATTCATTCTAGGCATGTCCAGAGAATGATCGAGACGAATTTGAGTAATATAAGAAACAAAAAACGTTTAAAAAAAACGCCTGTATAAAGATGAGGACGGATGGAAAAGAATGAGAGGAAATCCAAGGTCACCACTCAGTAAGAAAGATACGCAGTTGAATGTTATCCGTTTTATGTCTGAAACATAACAACTGGAATAAAGATTGATTGATTGATGTCTCAAAGTCAAAAATGTCAAAAAATCAAAGAAAAAAACTTACTTCTCATTATTTTCTTTTCTCATTCTCCTGAGCGGCCGTCATGTAACAACTCTCCTTACTTCTCGTAATTTTCCCTTTTGCGTCATCCTGAGCAGCTGGTATGCAATGATTCCATTCCCGACTTCCTAACTCGAATCCCTCCGTAGGGACACCTATCGGAAAACACCTCTGAAGCCCTAAATTTATTTTCTCCTCTATGCCCCAGAAACCCTCTATCTTCCCTCTGACTTAAGCTTTTACACGTGATGTTTCAAAATCTTTGCGTAATAATAAATCTTCAATGGTTTTTTCTATCTTGTTTCATGTTGTTGTTTTTTCAAAGCTAAAGCCTCTCCACTTTATAATGATGCGGAAGTTTTGAAAACGTGATACTCTTTTCTACATATTATAACTTCTTTTTTAAACGTCTAATTTCACTTTTTAATCCAAGAAAAAAAAAAAAAAGCTAACAAACTGGAGAAGATTAATTTCCAATCTGATGTTAAAATTTCGCTGGATAATTGACAAAACAAATCTTCCCTAATTATTGATGAGTCCTAGAGGTTAATGGAAATTTTCAGTCATCGTAGCCAAAAAGGATTTCAGTTTTAGCAGCGAAGTTATTATTGTTGTACTAGTCCTAGTAGAAATTTTTTAGCTCGGTAGCTAAGGAAATTTTCTTGCTATTCCAGTAGAATACGTAAAGTTTTCGATACTAGAAATAGCAAAGTAAAAAAATTCTTCCTTGTAGCCAAGAAAAAGATTCTCAACCCTGATATTCCCAAGTAAGATTCTCAGATCTGATAGTAAATGAAGTATTTTCAGTCCTACATAGTAGCCCGAGTAAGATTCTCAGATCTGATAGTAAATGAAGTATTTTCAGTCCTACATAGTAGCCCGAGTAAGATTCTCAGATCTGATAGTAAATGAAGTATTTTCAGTTCTAGTAGCTCAAAAAGGTTTTAAATCCTCATAGCCAGCGAAATATTTCCAGCCCTGGTAGCCTAGGGAAACTTTTTGGAGGATGTGGGGAAAAGCACATACGACATCTTATTCAGTCACGCCTTCTTCTGTCCGCCGATTGAAATCATTCATAAGACTCGTTTTTTCACACTTTTCACTTTCATAAGCTTAATAAAATATATCATCTCTCTTTCTTATTTATAATAATCTCTTTTTGTCTCTTTGACAAACTTGAAGCGAAGGATTTAGCCGTTCATGAATGTAAGTTTTCAGTGAGCAGTGATGATGGATGCCGCTGATAATTTATGCTTCCTCGAGCGATTCGAGGGCTTCATTGGACATATCGTCACGCTTGCAGTCGTTAAAAGACTAGAGAAAATATTTCATTTATTCGAAGGAAAATTTTTTCAAAAAAGTTTTATTCTAAGGAAAAAAATTCTAGTTTACTTGCTTCTTCTTCTTCTTAGCGTTGTCCCGCGCCGGCCGAGGTCGGAGTAGGGTCCGCTGTACGGCTTCAAGCTCTCCAGAAACATCTGTCCGTTGCGTCTTCCGAGTGTAGTCTTGCAAGGCGCAGGTCTTGGTTGAGCGTGTCCATATATCTTGTCTTCGGTTTGCCTCGCGTTCGTTTGCCTGGTACTTCCATGTCAAGGGCGTGTCTTGCGATGTTGGTCGCGTTTCTTCGCATCACGTGTCCATATCATCTAACTCTCCCTTCCGCATCTTGTCTTGTATTGGAGCAACGCCGAGTCTCCCTCTCACAATCGTGTTACGCACACAATCTAGGCGAGTCAGTCCTAGTGTCCAGAGTAACATTTTCACCTAATTCGTGTGGATAATGTTCTCGATTACACGCGTTGTAGGCCAGGTGTCCGTCGAATAGAGAAGCACGGGACGGATCGCTGTTTTGAACATCTTTCCGCGTATGCCAGATGTGATGTTCCTATCACAGAGGACACCTGTAGCTTTTCTCCATTTCTTACAAGCTGCATTTACTCTTTGGCGTGCCGCTGCATTCGTTGACGTGTCTGAGGAGATGACAGAACCAAGGTACTTGAATTCGGAGGTCTTCGGGAGCGGTTCACCGCTGATGTGAACAGTTCCAGTCATTTGCACTCCGATTTCCCGGTACTCGATCTTCTTGATGTTGAAGCGTAAGCCATGCCTACTAAGAGCTTCATTCCATTCTTGGATGCGTTTCTCGATTTTGGCACGTGTAGGAGCAGCAATGAGAATGTCGTCGGCGTATGCGATGTTTGACGGAGCCGGAGTCAGTAGAGGACGCGTGACGGTATCCATAACCAAAATGAAGAGAAGGGGAGACAAAGCACTCCCTTGGTGCACTCCTACGTTTACTGCGAATGGCTCTGTGATGCCAAGCGGAGTTCTGACAGTACTCTTCGAATCATCGTACATCGCCATTTTCCATCGAATATACTTTTTTTCTTCTTCAGGAACCTGATGATCGCGCAATGCATATAAAATAAGATCATGAGGGACTCTGTCGAACGCATTTTCCAAATCGACGTAGGTCAGATGGAGAGGTGATCTTCTCTCTGCGTGCATCTCGACGAGTACACGGAGTGCAAATATTGCATCTGTTGTGCCTCTTCCGTTCACGAACCCGAATTGCTGAGCTGGAATATCGACGATATCTCGTATGCGTGAATCCAGTATCCTCTCAAATATCTTTATAGTGTGGTTGAGAAGACGTATTGGACGATAGTTGCTGCACACTCTGGCATCGCCTTTTCCTTTGAAGACTGGAACGGTCGTGGAGTAGCGCCAGTTTTGTGGGATTTGGCCTTGTTTTACGATGGTGTTGAACAGGTGCACGAGATGTGCTAGTCCAACATCATTCGCAAGTTTCCAGGCTTCTGTGGCTTTGTCGTCCGGTCCAGCCGCTTTCCCAGTCTTCATCTTAGAGAGTGCCTTCTTCACTTCCTCGGCCGTAATGGTTGGCACGGGTCCTTGGACGGCGTGGGAAGTCGGGATGCGAGGGTGCTCAAACTCTTGGCCGCTCATGTCTTCGAAATGTTCGCGCCACCTGTTTCTGACTTTTAAAGGGTCAGTGACTAGCTTTCCTTGTATGTCCCTTATCGTGGCTGCTCTCTGGATGTTCAAGGTGTTGCGGTGTCGAGCATTGGCAAGCTGATAATGGCTTTATCGCCTTCTGGTTGGTTCATCTTCTCATAGAGATCGCGGAAGTAGGAAGCTTTTCAAACTGCGACAGCTATTTTGGCGGCTTTCTTTGCTGAGCTGTATGCAGCGCGGCCGTCAGCCTCATTTGACGTTCTCCATCTCTTGTACGCATTCTTTATCGCCTTGATCGCATCCTGAACTTCGGAGATGAAAAACCAGGCGTCTTTCTCGATTCTTGGCTTTCCGGGTAACGTCTTTCCGAGTATGCTTGCGGCGGGTACTCTGATGCTGTCTTCAAGGAGCTTCCAGTGTTCATTTATGTCCTCTGGAAACTGCTTGTAGAGTGCAGGAGGGAGTAGATTGCGATGGATGATGTATAGAGAGAGACGTTCTGCTTTCCCAGTCGAGCACCACCATTTGACACGTGTGCATTCAGGATTACGAGAAGGCTGTTTCTTCGACTTCAGTACGCTGTAGTCCATAAAGAGAGGGTGGGGCTGAGATGCAAAATGGTCTGATGGAATGACCTTTGCATCTTTCGCACTTCGGAGCTGTGCTCTCAGGATTAATCAAAAGTCAATTTGACTCCGATTTCTTCCGCTCTCGTATGTGAGTCCGTGAGATCGTCTCTTTTTGAAAAAGGAGTTCACGACTGCTAGATCGCATCGAGCACAGAAGTCAAGTAGCCTTTGATCCTCAGAATTGATCGTTTCGATTCCATGTCCTCCATGTTCTCTCTCACTACCTTGTCGATCTGAACCGATGGGAGCGTTAAAATCCTCGCCGATCAAGATGTCTTCATGAGACTCTCGTAGTTTGATAACTTCCTCAAGAGAGTCTTAGAAGTCCTGCTTATCAGCGTCGCTACATCCTTGTTGAGGTGCATATGCTGAGACGACAAGGAAGTGGTTGTTGGACGAAGAAATTCGGACGGCCATGACTCGATCCGTAGAGCGAATGACTTCGGTTACATCATCAGCAATTTTCGAGGAGGAGATAATGCCAACACCATTTCTTGTTGATGACGTGCCATGGTATATCAACTTATATCCGTCTCCTATCGGCTTCGACATGCTTCCTCTCCATTTCGTTTCCTGTACAGCAGCAATGTCGACCCTTCTTGCTCCTAGCATTGCGACCAGCTCTCTACTGCGTCCCGTCAGTGTTCCAACATTTAATGTGACGAGGCGAATTCGGGCTGTGCGCCGCGCAGACTTAGAAAATTTTCTTCTTGAAACCAGTTATTTTAATTTCCAAAAGAAACTTCAAACCCAAAGAGTGCGTATGTGTTTCGGTTGAGTAGATCATGTGAATTGTTTGTATGGTCGTAAAAATGTAAGAACTGCTAAAAGTTTATTCCTTTCACTTTTTAAAAAAGTTGTAAAAAGGAAATTAAACATACAGGAACATAATCATTTTATCAAAAATCTAATTTTTTCTCCATCACTAATTATTCAAAAATCTTTTGTAAGTTTTATTATGATGGTTTTTCTTTTCATTGACAGAAAAAACTTTTTTTTTCTCATTTCACATAAACAAAATGCTTAATTCACGTTGAATCAAAAAAGCTTTTTGATCCAAGACAAAAAACTTCTTTAAGGATTTTATCATACCCGGAATACATTTAAACCACACAAAATCCGCACAAAAAAGTTTTATTTGAAGGTAAAAATTTCTACGTTACTTGCTTTCCACTTAATTAGTGTTTTTATTTCAGCTGACTATCATCATTCATTCATTCATTCATTCATTCATTCATTCATTCATTCATTCATTCATTCATTCATTCATTCATTCATTCATTCATTCATTCATTCATTCATTCATTCATTCATTCATTCATTCATTCATTCATTCATTCATTCATTCATTCATTCATTCATTCATTCATTCATTCATTCATTCATTCATTCATTCATTCATTCATTCATTCATTCATTCATTCATTCATTCATTCATTCATTCATTCATTCATTCATTCATTCATTCATTCATTCATTCATTCATTCATTCATTCATTCATTCATTCATTCATTCATTCATTCATTCATTCATTCATTCATTCATTCATTCATTCATTCATTCATTCACTCATTCATTCATTCATTCATTCATTCATTCATTCATTCATTCATTCATTGTGTACAATCATTTGACCGATTAGGGCAAACTCAGAAAAAGAGAAAAAACATTATATGACCCAAGTCATGCACTCTGAGTTGAACGGAAATGCTACATTCATTTTCAAACGTTAGCTTGCATTCTTCGAAAAAAATTCCATGATAAGAAAAAAAATCGATTTCAGTCCTCATTGTTGGAAGCTCTCCTCAACTTCCATCTCCTGATAAAAAATTTACCGGTATCACTATTAATTTGAACACGAGTATAGCTAAAAAATTCTTCCAACTTGAACTTACTTTATTTAATATAATTCTGAGTGAATTTGGCTAAATTTCTCGAATCGCTTTAGAGTTTCTATGGTGAGATAGAAAAATATTCTTTGAACAAAAATTTTTTTCAATGGAAAAAGTTTTTTTTCTTTGATTTGCTAAATGAAAAGCAAACCTTTTCGACTAAGAATCACGCACTGCATACATACAAGTTTGTTACTCAGAGAACAAGAAAAAGCGAGATTGCTTAAGCAAGGAGAGAAGAGGGTCCTCTGTAATGAAATAGGGGCCCCTAAAAAAAGGGAAGGGAGGCACCTTAGCAAAGGATGAAAGATGGCTCCCTTATTTTGGCCCATTCTGTGATAAGGCAAGGGAAACTCGAAAACATACATATTTTATGTGATATACTACGTTCTTCCGAAAGGAAAGGAAAAAACTTTAATTAAAAAATCGTTTAAAGCCCTGTTCTTATACAGCAAATAGTTCAGTGATCCAAATCGAGTTTCGCTATTAGTCAACTTTGTTGATACTATCAATGTTTGTGTTTATTTATTTGTTTATTTATTTTTTTACTAATGTAAAAAACCGAAAACTCATATTTCAGTTCTGCCATAATTTAAGATGGAGATTTCATACCAAACAAAAAACTTAATGAAATCTTTTGAATCGAATTTGAATTTTTTTCAGCCTTAAAAATTTTTTTTTCGTTTTAGAACACTCCGTATGTGTAGGCGTATGCAGAGTCCCGGAAGCAACTTTTAAAAAATTATAGTCCGTTTATAAGCGAGTTTTGCTTAACCAATCGAATTGCAGATTAGCCCCAGATCAAAATGTCCGGTCCACAGAGGATATCTGGTAACAATCAACCGTTGCTTCAATCGCTCAACGCTTCTCAACTCCATCGACGAAGAACAAAGTCTGAGAATGTTTTTTCTACATTTATGGGTTCCTTTTCCATGAAGTTTTTCAAAGTTCTATTAATTTTCAGCCTCTATTACAGAACAAGCCAAGAAAAGGAGAGATGTGAGAGATGTGCTACTGCATTCTGTCAGGACGAAATAACAGTCGAAGTCAATGACAAGCGATGGCATCAGCAGTGCTTTCTGTTACTTCTGAAATTGCTTGCCAATCAAATTCTCATTCGACGCTTTCAATTGCCCATCCTTCTATAACTCTAATGCTTTTTAAGAGCTAGTCCCGTTTCTGATACCAAGAAAACTTGTGATGCACTTGCTTGTGTTGCTGTTATGATTAAGTACTCTTGTCTGTTATAGCTGCAGTCAATGCTTCTGTGCTCTATCTACGGAAGACTTCTTCCTGTTTGATGGCCGTTATTACTGCGAGCATGACTTTCTCGTCAACTACGCGCCCATTTGCATGGAGTGCAGTAAGTTGATTGAACTCAAAAAGATTTAGAGCAGCGCATTGTGAGAATGTTTTGACCGAGGCATCGTGAAAGCTTTATTCAGAATCCTTCGTAATTGGATCACTGGTGAGAGCGGCGATGGGCGACTTTCACGCGGAATGCTTCCGGTGTGAGGAGTGCGGAGGCGCTCTCTCGCAAGGCGTATGGATTATTGACAACAGGTTTCTTACTCTCTGATATCCTATGAAGTGGAAATTGCAGTGATTTTTAGAGCAGTTCAAATAAACTTTTCGAATTATGTCATCAAAAAAGTTTACTTGTAAAAATCTATACATACTTATGAGCATTTAGCAGTAAATTGTAATACTCATGCGAAATAAAATGTTAGAATCATTGATCAGGTAAGTCAGGTTATACATAGAAGGATGAAGATCAGGTGATTCATTATTGCAATAAATGACCTATAATCGAAATCATTCATCAGGAACTTGTGCTATTTTTGCAAACATTTATCTATTACACGAATCCTTGATCCGAGTATCTTCTATAAACTCTAATCATTCATCAGGAATTTGTGTTATTCTTGCGAAGAGCGACCTATAATTTTAATCATTCATCAGGAAATTGTGTTACTCTTGCAAACAAAATATCCCGAGAATGCCACTCCATTCTTGTCACAAATGTTAGTTTTTAAGTCTTGAAAATTTTCATTTACTTACATTTTATAAACAGTTTCTAATTATTCGATGAAAAAAGCGTGGTCAAATTTTACTTTAGCTCCCCGCACGGGATAAAATGCAATAGGAAAGTACTGTCACACTTAAGCCCCTCACCCTCTGAAATCAGGAAGTTATAGGATGCTTCATCATATATGGGTTGTTATATGATTAAATGGATGAAATCCATCGAACGGGCAAAAACTGGCACTCGGCTGGGACCGAACCTCCGCCGCTTACCCGGGGTTTCCAGAGAGTTAACCAACACACCAACCGAGCAGCACACATTGTCAATGTTTGCCCGTGCGATGGATTTCATTCATTATAGTCTCGGCCCATCGTTGCTCACTACGATTAACAAAGATCAGGTAAAGTTGATTACATGGATTATTTTTTCTCAATTAGTTATTAAATTTTCATTTTTTTAACAATGTTGAATTTTCGTTGAAATTATTCCTTAGGTTTAGGCAAAAAATATCAAAAATTGTTTGAAATTTATTTTACTCTAAAAACACACATGTGAGTGTGTGTTGTTAGAGTAAAATTCTGCGGGCGGGGGGGGGGGGGGGCAATTGTAGTAAAAACTTTTCTTTTCAGTAATCGTGGTCGTTGGGGGTTAATGTGAAAGATTGCCGGGTCTGAACTTGAGCCACCTATTTTCTGTGTGGGGCTGTTGTAATATCTTGACATATAACTTTCTCCCCCTTCTCAAATTTATATATTTTTACTTTCGCCCCCCACAAAGTTTTTCAGTTCTGTGAGAGACTATTGTATCACTGGTAAGACTAAAAGTGCTGGGGGACTAAAGTTTTAAAAAAATTAACAAAGCATTATTTGTTTCAAGAAATGACTCACGTCTAATGATAAATTTTTAGTGCGGTGGAAGTGTTATACGATAATTGGAATTCCTATATGCAGGTGGACGAAAAATTCTTCGCGATGAGCTCTTACGACACAATAATCAATACTTCCACGCCTTCCATTTCGACTGCTCCACTTGCAAGTGAAAAATTCTACTTCAAATTGTACATCAGTCAAAAAAGTAATTACAAATTAAGTTCAGCATTTTTTAATTTGTTTCGATTCGAGGAATGTTCTGGACGGATCTACCCGTGTTTTCGGGAATGAACTGCTCTGCTTGCGATGTTATGATTTCCGTTGTGACGTACGGCCAGTTGAACGTTTTCTCAGAAAAAAATCATCGCTATTCCACGTTTTTCAGTTCCTTTTCACGAAAAAAAACTCGAGAAATTGAGAGACGATTGGGTTCGAACGAATCCGGTGGCTTTTCTTCGTGCGATAGTCGAATTATTTGTCATCTAAACCAGGCATCATTGCCTTCAACTTGAGTTACTATGAAATTTAAGAATTGTTTCAGTGAAAGCCCCATTAAAAAAATATAAACTATTTTTTCATAGAGAAGATTGGTTGTTGGAGTAAACATCGAAGCATTCAACCTTAAAAGTTTCAAGTATATCTTTTAATTATTTTTTATGTGTAGTCTTTTAACGTTTTTATCCAGAATAGCTCGAAAAAATTTTAAAATTGATAATCTTGGTTGGGTTAAATAAAAAAAGACCAACCACTTGAAGTAAGAGCTTTTTCACGCTTCTAAAAAGAAATTTCGAATGCAGATTTGCGCGGGTTGCAAAAAGACAATTGATAAGGAGTTCGAGCGATCCATTGAAGCTTGCGAGACACACTGGCATCTTGAAGTAAGTTCATAATTTACTCATCATACTCGTTTTCAGAAATACTTCAAAGTCATATACATACAGGGTAGCCCATGTATTCGACAACGCGTTTACAAACGTGTATCTCAGTGCATAAGTGAGCGAGTGTGTTCAAATTTGTACATTTATTAGCTCACATTAATAAAAACATTCGTTCAAAAAGCACTCGATTCGGTGTCCTTGGGCACGAACGACAGCCCGGAGTCGCTTTGGGAATGCTTCGATCACTGGACGAATGTACTTGTCGTTGATATTCGACGACTCCTCCTGCAGGAATTTTTTTTAGAGAATTCAGTTTCAAGTGGGGATGAGCATTGACTTTGCTCTCAAGTTGGAATCACATGGAATAGTCTAGCGGATTGAGGTCGGGGGATGAGGAAAGCCATTCTGCGCTGGAGATGAAGTCGGGAAATGATCCTTGCACCACGCCTGTGTTCCGAAAGCCTTGTGAGCAGGCGCAGAATCTTTCTGGAAGACCCAAGGTGTATTACGGTAGTGGGAAACAGAGCAAGGAAGTAATACTTTTTGAAGAATAGGCTGGCGGTAGTATTCCTAGTCAGTTTTGACTCCTTGTTCGACCAAAAACAAGGGGAGGTTTGCCGTTGGCGGACACTCCGGTCCAAACCATGACTTGTGCAGGATGGAAAGCTCTAGGAACGATTCTACCGGCTTCATAAGCTGCCTGTGATACCTGAGCGAGCACTCGCACGTTTTGAGAGTTTTAGGTCTCTTCCACAGTGAACAGCTTCACTTCCGAGAAGACTGTCCTAAGGTGAGAATTGTCGCGCGTCCGGAGGATTACATAGGGCGTGGCACCTTTTGAGTCTTTCCTCTTTGTTCTTCGAATTTAAGATGACAGCCTTTCTAGTACGATATGGGGGGGAGACTCAAATCCTTTTAAACGATTCTTTGAAGAGTCGTGCGTGATAAGTTCATCTTGGAGGCCATTTTTTTCATGCTGAGCCTGGCATTTCGACCGACACGGTTCCTCATGGCCTCAATCTTTTTAGAGGTGCGGACTAATCGAGGATCACCTCTTCGGGGCAATTCAGAAAGTTTACCGACCTGTTCGAAGCGTTTTATTGCTTTCCATACAAGATTGTGAGAGACGTTGAGATCCTAAGCGATGCGTGTATTTGAACGACCAAGTTTGTGCAAGTCCTCTATGAGTAGCCATCATTCTTTCGAGAATTTATCAAATGAACTTAAATTTCAACCATGTAATGAAAACACACGTGAAAAGAACATCTGTAAAAATTGGAGCTCAGTGTGCTCTATAAATTGAATTATAAACGCCGAAAGACTGGTTGCCGAATACATGGGCTACCCTGTAGAAGCAATTCTTTTTTCTTGTTGAGTGTTGTGAATGCTTCTAGTATATACACTTTTCCTAATGTTTTAACTCATAAAAAATTTCAAAATACGTGAACTGTGTGATTAAACAACAATTTTAATAGCTAGACTGGAGTTTGTATCTATTTCAATCAGGAAATGAAAAGCTAGACTGGAGTTTGTATCTATTTCAATCAGGAAATGAAAAGCTAGACTGGAGTTTGTATCTATTTCAATCAGGAAATGAAAAGCTAGACTGGAGTTTGTATCTATTTCAATCAGGAAATGAAAAGCTAGACTGGAGTTTGTATCTATTTCAATCAGGAAATGAAAAGCTAGACTGGAGTTTGTATCTATTTCAATCAGGAAATGAAAAGCTAGACTGGAGTTTGTATCTATTTCAATCAGGAAATGAATAGCTAGACTGGAGTTTGTATCTATTTCAATCAGGAAATGAATAGCTAGACTGGAGTTTGTATCTATTTCAATCAGGAAATGAATAGCTAGACTGGAGTTTGTATCTATTTCAATCAGGAAATGAATAGCTAGACTGGAGTTTGTATCTATTTCAATCAGGAAATGAATAGCTAGACTGGAGTTTGTATCTATTTCAATCAGGAAATGAATAGCTAGACTGGAGTTTGTATCTATTTCAATCAGGAAATGAATAGCTAGACTGGAGTTTGTATCTATTTCAATCAGGAAATGAATAGCTAGACTGGAGTTTGTATCTATTTCAATCAGGAAATGAATAGCTAGACTGGAGTTTGTATCTATTTCAATCAGGAAATGAATAGCTAGACTGGAGTTTGTATCTATTTCAATCAGGAAATGAATAGCTAGACTGGAGTTTGTATCTATTTCAATCAGGAAATGAATAGCTAGACTGGAGTTTGTATCTATTTCAATCAGGAAATGAATAGCTAGACTGGAGTTTGTATCTATTTCAATCAGGAAATGAATAGCTAGACTGGAGTTTGTATCTATTTCAATCAGGAAATGAATAGCTAGACTGGAGTTTGTATCTATTTCAATCAGGAAATGAATAGCTAGACTGGAGTTTGTATCTATTTCAATCAGGAAATGAATAGCTAGACTGGAGTTTGTATCTATTTCAATCAGGAAATGAATAGCTAGACTGGAGTTTGTATCTATTTCAATCAGGAAATGAATAGCTAGACTGGAGTTTGTATCTATTTCAATCAGGAAATGAATAGCTAGACTGGAGTTTGTATCTATTTCAATCAGGAAATGAATAGCTAGACTGGAGTTTGTATCTATTTCAATCAGGAAATGAATAGCTAGACTGGAGTTTGTATCTATTTCAATCAGGAAATGAAAAGCTAGACTGGAGTTTGTATCTATTTCAATCAGGAAATGAATAGCTAGACTGGAGTTTGTATCTATTTCAATCAGGAAATGAATAGCTAGACTGGAGTTTGTATCTATTTCAATCAGGAAATGAATAGCTAGACTGGAGTTTGTATCTATTTCAATCAGGAAATGAATAGCTAGACTGGAGTTTGTATCTATTTCAATCAGGAAATGAAAAGCTAGACTGGAGTTTGTATCTATTTCAATCAGGAAATGAATAGCTAGACTGGAGTTTGTATCTATTTCAATCAGGAAATGAATAGCTAGACTGGAGTTTGTATCTATTTCAATCAGGAAATGAAAAGCTAGACTGGAGTTTGTATCTATTTCAATCAGGAAATGAATAGCTAGACTGGAGTTTGTATCTATTTCAATCAGGAAATGAATAGCTAGACTGGAGTTTGTATCTATTTCAATCAGGAAATGAATAGCTAGACTGGAGTTTGTATCTATTTCAATCAGGAAATGAAAAGCTAGACTGGAGTTTGTATCTATTTCAATCAGGAAATGAATAGCTAGACTGGAGTTTGTATCTATTTCAATCAGGAAATGAATAGCTAGACTGGAGTTTGTATCTATTTCAATCAGGAAATGAATAGCTAGACTGGAGTTTGTATCTATTTCAATCAGGAAATGAATAGCTAGACTGGAGTTTGTATCTATTTCAATCAGGAAATGAAAAGCTAGACTGGAGTTTGTATCTATTTCAATCAGGAAATGAATAGCTAGACTGGAGTTTGTATCTATTTCAATCAGGAAATGAATAGCTAGACTGGAGTTTGTATCTATTTCAATCAGGAAATGAATAGCTAGACTGGAGTTTGTATCTATTTCAATCAGGAAATGAAAAGCTAGACTGGAGTTTGTATCTATTTCAATCAGGAAATGAATAGCTAGACTGGAGTTTGTATCTATTTCAATCAGGAAATGAATAGCTAGACTGGAGTTTGTATCTATTTCAATCAGGAAATGAATAGCTAGACTGGAGTTTGTATCTATTTCAATCAGGAAATGAATAGCTAGACTGGAGTTTGTATCTATTTCAATCAGGAAATGAATAGCTAGACTGGAGTTTGTATCTATTTCAATCAGGAAATGAATAGCTAGACTGGAGTTTGTATCTATTTCAATCAGGAAATGAATAGCTAGACTGGAGTTTGTATCTATTTCAATCAGGAAATGAATAGCTAGACTGGAGTTTGTATCTATTTCAATCAGGAAATGAATAGCTAGACTGGAGTTTGTATCTATTTCAATCAGGAAATGAATAGCTAGACTGGAGTTTGTATCTATTTCAATCAGGAAATGAATAGCTAGACTGGAGTTTGTATCTATTTCAATCAGGAAATGAATAGCTAGACTGGAGTTTGTATCTATTTCAATCAGGAAATGAATAGCTAGACTGGAGTTTGTATCTATTTCAATCAGGAAATGAATAGCTAGACTGGAGTTTGTATCTATTTCAATCAGGAAATGAATAGCTAGACTGGAGTTTGTATCTATTTCAATCAGGAAATGAATAGCTAGACTGGAGTTTGTATCTATTTCAATCAGGAAATGAATAGCTAGACTGGAGTTTGTATCTATTTCAATCAGGAAATGAATAGCTAGACTGGAGTTTGTATCTATTTCAATCAGGAAATGAATAGCTAGACTGGAGTTTGTATCTATTTCAATCAGGAAATGAATAGCTAGACTGGAGTTTGTATCTATTTCAATCAGGAAATGAATAGCTAGACTGGAGTTTGTATCTATTTCAATCAGGAAATGAATAGCTAGACTGGAGTTTGTATCTATTTCAATCAGGAAATGAATAGCTAGACTGGAGTTTGTATCTATTTCAATCAGGAAATGAATAGCTAGACTGGAGTTTGTATCTATTTCAATCAGGAAATGAATAGCTAGACTGGAGTTTGTATCTATTTCAATCAGGAAATGAATAGCTAGACTGGAGTTTGTATCTATTTCAATCAGGAAATGAATAGCTAGACTGGAGTTTGTATCTATTTCAATCAGGAAATGAATAGCTAGACTGGAGTTTGTATCTATTTCAATCAGGAAATGAATAGCTAGACTGGAGTTTGTATCTATTTCAATCAGGAAATGAATAGCTAGACTGGAGTTTGTATCTATTTCAATCAGGAAATGAATAGCTAGACTGGAGTTTGTATCTATTTCAATCAGGAAATGAATAGCTAGACTGGAGTTTGTATCTATTTCAATCAGGAAATGAATAGCTAGACTGGAGTTTGTATCTATTTCAATCAGGAAATGAATAGCTAGACTGGAGTTTGTATCTATTTCAATCAGGAAATGAATAGCTAGACTGGAGTTTGTATCTATTTCAATCAGGAAATGAATAGCTAGACTGGAGTTTGTATCTATTTCAATCAGGAAATGAATAGCTAGACTGGAGTTTGTATCTATTTCAATCAGGAAATGAATAGCTAGACTGGAGTTTGTATCTATTTCAATCAGGAAATGAATAGCTAGACTGGAGTTTGTATCTATTTCAATCAGGAAATGAATAGCTAGACTGGAGTTTGTATCTATTTCAATCAGGAAATGAATAGCTAGACTGGAGTTTGTATCTATTTCAATCAGGAAATGAATAGCTAGACTGGAGTTTGTATCTATTTCAATCAGGAAATGAATAGCTAGACTGGAGTTTGTATCTATTTCAATCAGGAAATGAATAGCTAGACTGGAGTTTGTATCTATTTCAATCAGGAAATGAATAGCTAGACTGGAGTTTGTATCTATTTCAATCAGGAAATGAATAGCTAGACTGGAGTTTGTATCTATTTCAATCAGGAAATGAATAGCTAGACTGGAGTTTGTATCTATTTCAATCAGGAAATGAATAGCTAGACTGGAGTTTGTATCTATTTCAATCAGGAAATGAATAGCTAGACTGGAGTTTGTATCTATTTCAATCAGGAAATGAATAGCTAGACTGGAGTTTGTATCTATTTCAATCAGGAAATGAATAGCTAGACTGGAGTTTGTATCTATTTCAATCAGGAAATGAATAGCTAGACTGGAGTTTGTATCTATTTCAATCAGGAAATGAATAGCTAGACTGGAGTTTGTATCTATTTCAATCAGGAAATGAATAGCTAGACTGGAGTTTGTATCTATTTCAATCAGGAAATGAATAGCTAGACTGGAGTTTGTATCTATTTCAATCAGGAAATGAATAGCTAGACTGGAGTTTGTATCTATTTCAATCAGGAAATGAATAGCTAGACTGGAGTTTGTATCTATTTCAATCAGGAAATGAATAGCTAGACTGGAGTTTGTATCTATTTCAATCAGGAAATGAATAGCTAGACTGGAGTTTGTATCTATTTCAATCAGGAAATGAATAGCTAGACTGGAGTTTGTATCTATTTCAATCAGGAAATGAATAGCTAGACTGGAGTTTGTATCTATTTCAATCAGGAAATGAATAGCTAGACTGGAGTTTGTATCTATTTCAATCAGGAAATGAATAGCTAGACTGGAGTTTGTATCTATTTCAATCAGGAAATGAATAGCTAGACTGGAGTTTGTATCTATTTCAATCAGGAAATGAATAGCTAGACTGGAGTTTGTATCTATTTCAATCAGGAAATGAATAGCTAGACTGGAGTTTGTATCTATTTCAATCAGGAAATGAATAGCTAGACTGGAGTTTGTATCTATTTCAATCAGGAAATGAATAGCTAGACTGGAGTTTGTATCTATTTCAATCAGGAAATGAATAGCTAGACTGGAGTTTGTATCTATTTCAATCAGGAAATGAATAGCTAGACTGGAGTTTGTATCTATTTCAATCAGGAAATGAATAGCTAGACTGGAGTTTGTATCTATTTCAATCAGGAAATGAATAGCTAGACTGGAGTTTGTATCTATTTCAATCAGGAAATGAATAGCTAGACTGGAGTTTGTATCTATTTCAATCAGGAAATGAATAGCTAGACTGGAGTTTGTATCTATTTCAATCAGGAAATGAATAGCTAGACTGGAGTTTGTATCTATTTCAATCAGGAAATGAATAGCTAGACTGGAGTTTGTATCTATTTCAATCAGGAAATGAATAGCTAGACTGGAGTTTGTATCTATTTCAATCAGGAAATGAATAGCTAGACTGGAGTTTGTATCTATTTCAATCAGGAAATGAATAGCTAGACTGGAGTTTGTATCTATTTCAATCAGGAAATGAATAGCTAGACTGGAGTTTGTATCTATTTCAATCAGGAAATGAATAGCTAGACTGGAGTTTGTATCTATTTCAATCAGGAAATGAATAGCTAGACTGGAGTTTGTATCTATTTCAATCAGGAAATGAATAGCTAGACTGGAGTTTGTATCTATTTCAATCAGGAAATGAATAGCTAGACTGGAGTTTGTATCTATTTCAATCAGGAAATGAATAGCTAGACTGGAGTTTGTATCTATTTCAATCAGGAAATGAATAGCTAGACTGGAGTTTGTATCTATTTCAATCAGGAAATGAATAGCTAGACTGGAGTTTGTATCTATTTCAATCAGGAAATGAATAGCTAGACTGGAGTTTGTATCTATTTCAATCAGGAAATGAATAGCTAGACTGGAGTTTGTATCTATTTCAATCAGGAAATGAATAGCTAGACTGGAGTTTGTATCTATTTCAATCAGGAAATGAATAGCTAGACTGGAGTTTGTATCTATTTCAATCAGGAAATGAATAGCTAGACTGGAGTTTGTATCTATTTCAATCAGGAAATGAATAGCTAGACTGGAGTTTGTATCTATTTCAATCAGGAAATGAATAGCTAGACTGGAGTTTGTATCTATTTCAATCAGGAAATGAATAGCTAGACTGGAGTTTGTATCTATTTCAATCAGGAAATGAATAGCTAGACTGGAGTTTGTATCTATTTCAATCAGGAAATGAATAGCTAGACTGGAGTTTGTATCTATTTCAATCAGGAAATGAATAGCTAGACTGGAGTTTGTATCTATTTCAATCAGGAAATGAATAGCTAGACTGGAGTTTGTATCTATTTCAATCAGGAAATGAATAGCTAGACTGGAGTTTGTATCTATTTCAATCAGGAAATGAATAGCTAGACTGGAGTTTGTATCTATTTCAATCAGGAAATGAATAGCTAGACTGGAGTTTGTATCTATTTCAATCAGGAAATGAATAGCTAGACTGGAGTTTGTATCTATTTCAATCAGGAAATGAATAGCTAGACTGGAGTTTGTATCTATTTCAATCAGGAAATGAATAGCTAGACTGGAGTTTGTATCTATTTCAATCAGGAAATGAATAGCTAGACTGGAGTTTGTATCTATTTCAATCAGGAAATGAATAGCTAGACTGGAGTTTGTATCTATTTCAATCAGGAAATGAATAGCTAGACTGGAGTTTGTATCTATTTCAATCAGGAAATGAATAGCTAGACTGGAGTTTGTATCTATTTCAATCAGGAAATGAATAGCTAGACTGGAGTTTGTATCTATTTCAATCAGGAAATGAATAGCTAGACTGGAGTTTGTATCTATTTCAATCAGGAAATGAATAGCTAGACTGGAGTTTGTATCTATTTCAATCAGGAAATGAATAGCTAGACTGGAGTTTGTATCTATTTCAATCAGGAAATGAATAGCTAGACTGGAGTTTGTATCTATTTCAATCAGGAAATGAATAGCTAGACTGGAGTTTGTATCTATTTCAATCAGGAAATGAATAGCTAGACTGGAGTTTGTATCTATTTCAATCAGGAAATGAATAGCTAGACTGGAGTTTGTATCTATTTCAATCAGGAAATGAATAGCTAGACTGGAGTTTGTATCTATTTCAATCAGGAAATGAATAGCTAGACTGGAGTTTGTATCTATTTCAATCAGGAAATGAATAGCTAGACTGGAGTTTGTATCTATTTCAATCAGGAAATGAATAGCTAGACTGGAGTTTGTATCTATTTCAATCAGGAAATGAATAGCTAGACTGGAGTTTGTATCTATTTCAATCAGGAAATGAATAGCTAGACTGGAGTTTGTATCTATTTCAATCAGGAAATGAATAGCTAGACTGGAGTTTGTATCTATTTCAATCAGGAAATGAATAGCTAGACTGGAGTTTGTATCTATTTCAATCAGGAAATGAATAGCTAGACTGGAGTTTGTATCTATTTCAATCAGGAAATGAATAGCTAGACTGGAGTTTGTATCTATTTCAATCAGGAAATGAATAGCTAGACTGGAGTTTGTATCTATTTCAATCAGGAAATGAATAGCTAGACTGGAGTTTGTATCTATTTCAATCAGGAAATGAATAGCTAGACTGGAGTTTGTATCTATTTCAATCAGGAAATGAATAGCTAGACTGGAGTTTGTATCTATTTCAATCAGGAAATGAATAGCTAGACTGGAGTTTGTATCTATTTCAATCAGGAAATGAATAGCTAGACTGGAGTTTGTATCTATTTCAATCAGGAAATGAATAGCTAGACTGGAGTTTGTATCTATTTCAATCAGGAAATGAATAGCTAGACTGGAGTTTGTATCTATTTCAATCAGGAAATGAATAGCTAGACTGGAGTTTGTATCTATTTCAATCAGGAAATGAATAGCTAGACTGGAGTTTGTATCTATTTCAATCAGGAAATGAATAGCTAGACTGGAGTTTGTATCTATTTCAATCAGGAAATGAATAGCTAGACTGGAGTTTGTATCTATTTCAATCAGGAAATGAATAGCTAGACTGGAGTTTGTATCTATTTCAATCAGGAAATGAATAGCTAGACTGGAGTTTGTATCTATTTCAATCAGGAAATGAATAGCTAGACTGGAGTTTGTATCTATTTCAATCAGGAAATGAATAGCTAGACTGGAGTTTGTATCTATTTCAATCAGGAAATGAATAGCTAGACTGGAGTTTGTATCTATTTCAATCAGGAAATGAATAGCTAGACTGGAGTTTGTATCTATTTCAATCAGGAAATGAATAGCTAGACTGGAGTTTGTATCTATTTCAATCAGGAAATGAATAGCTAGACTGGAGTTTGTATCTATTTCAATCAGGAAATGAATAGCTAGACTGGAGTTTGTATCTATTTCAATCAGGAAATGAATAGCTAGACTGGAGTTTGTATCTATTTCAATCAGGAAATGAATAGCTAGACTGGAGTTTGTATCTATTTCAATCAGGAAATGAATAGCTAGACTGGAGTTTGTATCTATTTCAATCAGGAAATGAATAGCTAGACTGGAGTTTGTATCTATTTCAATCAGGAAATGAATAGCTAGACTGGAGTTTGTATCTATTTCAATCAGGAAATGAATAGCTAGACTGGAGTTTGTATCTATTTCAATCAGGAAATGAATAGCTAGACTGGAGTTTGTATCTATTTCAATCAGGAAATGAATAGCTAGACTGGAGTTTGTATCTATTTCAATCAGGAAATGAATAGCTAGACTGGAGTTTGTATCTATTTCAATCAGGAAATGAATAGCTAGACTGGAGTTTGTATCTATTTCAATCAGGAAATGAATAGCTAGACTGGAGTTTGTATCTATTTCAATCAGGAAATGAATAGCTAGACTGGAGTTTGTATCTATTTCAATCAGGAAATGAATAGCTAGACTGGAGTTTGTATCTATTTCAATCAGGAAATGAATAGCTAGACTGGAGTTTGTATCTATTTCAATCAGGAAATGAATAGCTAGACTGGAGTTTGTATCTATTTCAATCAGGAAATGAATAGCTAGACTGGAGTTTGTATCTATTTCAATCAGGAAATGAATAGCTAGACTGGAGTTTGTATCTATTTCAATCAGGAAATGAATAGCTAGACTGGAGTTTGTATCTATTTCAATCAGGAAATGAATAGCTAGACTGGAGTTTGTATCTATTTCAATCAGGAAATGAATAGCTAGACTGGAGTTTGTATCTATTTCAATCAGGAAATGAATAGCTAGACTGGAGTTTGTATCTATTTCAATCAGGAAATGAATAGCTAGACTGGAGTTTGTATCTATTTCAATCAGGAAATGAATAGCTAGACTGGAGTTTGTATCTATTTCAATCAGGAAATGAATAGCTAGACTGGAGTTTGTATCTATTTCAATCAGGAAATGAATAGCTAGACTGGAGTTTGTATCTATTTCAATCAGGAAATGAATAGCTAGACTGGAGTTTGTATCTATTTCAATCAGGAAATGAATAGCTAGACTGGAGTTTGTATCTATTTCAATCAGGAAATGAATAGCTAGACTGGAGTTTGTATCTATTTCAATCAGGAAATGAATAGCTAGACTGGAGTTTGTATCTATTTCAATCAGGAAATGAATAGCTAGACTGGAGTTTGTATCTATTTCAATCAGGAAATGAATAGCTAGACTGGAGTTTGTATCTATTTCAATCAGGAAATGAATAGCTAGACTGGAGTTTGTATCTATTTCAATCAGGAAATGAATAGCTAGACTGGAGTTTGTATCTATTTCAATCAGGAAATGAATAGCTAGACTGGAGTTTGTATCTATTTCAATCAGGAAATGAATAGCTAGACTGGAGTTTGTATCTATTTCAATCAGGAAATGAATAGCTAGACTGGAGTTTGTATCTATTTCAATCAGGAAATGAATAGCTAGACTGGAGTTTGTATCTATTTCAATCAGGAAATGAATAGCTAGACTGGAGTTTGTATCTATTTCAATCAGGAAATGAATAGCTAGACTGGAGTTTGTATCTATTTCAATCAGGAAATGAATAGCTAGACTGGAGTTTGTATCTATTTCAATCAGGAAATGAATAGCTAGACTGGAGTTTGTATCTATTTCAATCAGGAAATGAATAGCTAGACTGGAGTTTGTATCTATTTCAATCAGGAAATGAATAGCTAGACTGGAGTTTGTATCTATTTCAATCAGGAAATGAATAGCTAGACTGGAGTTTGTATCTATTTCAATCAGGAAATGAATAGCTAGACTGGAGTTTGTATCTATTTCAATCAGGAAATGAATAGCTAGACTGGAGTTTGTATCTATTTCAATCAGGAAATGAATAGCTAGACTGGAGTTTGTATCTATTTCAATCAGGAAATGAATAGCTAGACTGGAGTTTGTATCTATTTCAATCAGGAAATGAATAGCTAGACTGGAGTTTGTATCTATTTCAATCAGGAAATGAATAGCTAGACTGGAGTTTGTATCTATTTCAATCAGGAAATGAATAGCTAGACTGGAGTTTGTATCTATTTCAATCAGGAAATGAATAGCTAGACTGGAGTTTGTATCTATTTCAATCAGGAAATGAATAGCTAGACTGGAGTTTGTATCTATTTCAATCAGGAAATGAATAGCTAGACTGGAGTTTGTATCTATTTCAATCAGGAAATGAATAGCTAGACTGGAGTTTGTATCTATTTCAATCAGGAAATGAATAGCTAGACTGGAGTTTGTATCTATTTCAATCAGGAAATGAATAGCTAGACTGGAGTTTGTATCTATTTCAATCAGGAAATGAATAGCTAGACTGGAGTTTGTATCTATTTCAATCAGGAAATGAATAGCTAGACTGGAGTTTGTATCTATTTCAATCAGGAAATGAATAGCTAGACTGGAGTTTGTATCTATTTCAATCAGGAAATGAATAGCTAGACTGGAGTTTGTATCTATTTCAATCAGGAAATGAATAGCTAGACTGGAGTTTGTATCTATTTCAATCAGGAAATGAATAGCTAGACTGGAGTTTGTATCTATTTCAATCAGGAAATGAATAGCTAGACTGGAGTTTGTATCTATTTCAATCAGGAAATGAATAGCTAGACTGGAGTTTGTATCTATTTCAATCAGGAAATGAATAGCTAGACTGGAGTTTGTATCTATTTCAATCAGGAAATGAATAGCTAGACTGGAGTTTGTATCTATTTCAATCAGGAAATGAATAGCTAGACTGGAGTTTGTATCTATTTCAATCAGGAAATGAATAGCTAGACTGGAGTTTGTATCTATTTCAATCAGGAAATGAATAGCTAGACTGGAGTTTGTATCTATTTCAATCAGGAAATGAATAGCTAGACTGGAGTTTGTATCTATTTCAATCAGGAAATGAATAGCTAGACTGGAGTTTGTATCTATTTCAATCAGGAAATGAATAGCTAGACTGGAGTTTGTATCTATTTCAATCAGGAAATGAATAGCTAGACTGGAGTTTGTATCTATTTCAATCAGGAAATGAATAGCTAGACTGGAGTTTGTATCTATTTCAATCAGGAAATGAATAGCTAGACTGGAGTTTGTATCTATTTCAATCAGGAAATGAATAGCTAGACTGGAGTTTGTATCTATTTCAATCAGGAAATGAATAGCTAGACTGGAGTTTGTATCTATTTCAATCAGGAAATGAATAGCTAGACTGGAGTTTGTATCTATTTCAATCAGGAAATGAATAGCTAGACTGGAGTTTGTATCTATTTCAATCAGGAAATGAATAGCTAGACTGGAGTTTGTATCTATTTCAATCAGGAAATGAATAGCTAGACTGGAGTTTGTATCTATTTCAATCAGGAAATGAATAGCTAGACTGGAGTTTGTATCTATTTCAATCAGGAAATGAATAGCTAGACTGGAGTTTGTATCTATTTCAATCAGGAAATGAATAGCTAGACTGGAGTTTGTATCTATTTCAATCAGGAAATGAATAGCTAGACTGGAGTTTGTATCTATTTCAATCAGGAAATGAATAGCTAGACTGGAGTTTGTATCTATTTCAATCAGGAAATGAATAGCTAGACTGGAGTTTGTATCTATTTCAATCAGGAAATGAATAGCTAGACTGGAGTTTGTATCTATTTCAATCAGGAAATC